>MU667035.1:19967-35489 GCA_026770625.1 Nicotiana glauca | reverse complement strand
TTGAAATGGAAAATCAGGCTGTTTTTGATTGGCAATGGATTACTGATTTCGTATAGTCATAGCATGAATTTGTCTGAGTTTGAAAGCGTACTGTAAATGTTTCCAATTGGTTAATTGTTAAAGATGATAGTTGTTAATCATGGAGTAGTGTTCAGCGATCTCGAATAAGGTAAAACTAAAAGGGCCTTGGTACACTCGACTCAGGGAATCGACCCCAGGATCTTCTACATGAGGTCTGATGGGTTTAGGTGCGGCAAACCACCTGGCTTGGGCTCTTGGGCCAATTATAATTGAGTTGTCAACACCTAATGCTGCTTTAATGCAATAAGTAGGCAAGGCCTTTTCCGCTATTTTATAGACAAAAGAAAAAACAAAAATAGAGAATCATAGTCCGTTTTAGGCTGCCTTTTTAATAAAATAATGAGACGAGCCTCGCCAAATAAAACTACAAAGGCGGGGCCCTCAATCATGATTACTAAAATGATTAGAATTTGGGAGGGCCGTTTAGCAAATTTCACGGCCTTCCCAAAAGTAAAAATACGTTAGTCGCTTTAGGCGCGCTTTTAATAATTTTTACCTCCCTAAATACGGGTGTGCATTTCATGCAACTCAAATTCAAATCCAAAAACGTTGAATAGGAATGTGTCGAGGATCCGGGTGCATTTCATGTGACCTGATCCGAAAACACGTTCTTAAACGACGTTCACTTTCGTAAAAAAAAATAATTAAAAAGCGATAAATAATCATAAAAATTGCACTATAGGTTGGAGCATGTAAAAATTAGATTTTAGCCATTTATAATAATTTAAGCGAGGGTGCCTAACACCTTCCCTCGGGTCAACAGAATTCCTTACACAGAATCTCTGGTTCGCAGACTCCAATTGGGAAGTCGACAATTTTCCTCGATTTGGGATTTAAATTAAATCGGTGACTTGGGACACCAAAAAGTCAATCCTATCCCAAGTGGCGACTCTAAAAAATAAAGAAATAATCTCATTTCGAATAATGTCACTTAAATTGAAAAAACTCCCTTATACATTTATCCTTCGGGTAGGTGTGTAAAAAAGGAGGTGTGACATCAAGTGTCATGTCCTCGGAAATCTGAAGCCTCGCCATATCCTGCCTAATCACCTCCCCCCAATACTTCTTAGGTCGCCCTCTACCTCTTCTCGTGCCCTCCACCACCAGACGTTCGCACCTCCTTACCGGAGCATCCGGGCTTCTCCTCTGAACATGCCCAAACCATCTGAGCCTTACTTCCTGCATCTTGTCATCAATGGGAGCCACGTATACCTTCTCCCGAATATCAACATTCCTAATCTTATTCATCCTAGTGTGTCCGCACATCCATCTCAACATCCTCATTTCCGCTACCTCCATCCTCTGGATATGCGATTTCTTAACCGGCCAACACTCAGTCTCATACATCATGGCCAGCCTAACCACCGCTTTATAGAACTTACCTTTGAGTATCAGTGGCACTCTCTTAACATACAATACTCCAGATGTTAATCTCCACTTCATCTATCCTACCCCAATACGGTGTGTAACATCTTCGTCGATCTCCCCTCCCCCCTGGATAACCGACCCAAGGTACTTGAAGCTGCCTCTACTCGGAATGACCTGTGATTCCAGCCTCACATCCACGCCTACTTCCCTCTGCTCAGCTCTAAACTTACACTCCAGGTATTCCGTCTTTGTCCTGCTAAGCTTGAAACCTTTAGATTCAAGAGCTTGTCTCCAAACCTCCAGCCTTTCGTTAACACCAGTTTGCGACTCATCAATCAGAACTATGTCATCGGCGAATAGCATGCACCATGACACATCCCCTTGAATGTGATGTGTCAACGCATCCATCACTAGGGCGAATAGGAACGGACTGAGCGCAGAACCTTGGTGTAATACCATAACAACCGAAAGATCCTCAGAGTCGCCTGAGAACTTTTTAAATTATATATTCAATGCACATAATGCAAAAATTAATTATTAAACTATAGAAAGATTTTATATTACATTCTTAAAAGGATTCTCTTTTTATACTTATAATAAATTTTAAATTATTATTCATAAAATTTCATCAGTGACAACCAAAACTCAAAATCTATATATAACACAACTAAGATATAAGGAAGATTGCAACTTAGATATATTTTTGGTGTACACAATATTGTAATTACATTTGCAGAAAAAAAATGCAGGTATAATTTATAACGTATTCTACTATCCTCGAAAGACTAATCTACTTATATATTATACGAACTTAAACTTAAATATAGGGAAATACCTAAGTTTAAAAGATAAAGTATCATACATAATACAAAAACATATTACATAGAAGGGAAATAAAAAAGTCTAGCAAAATAAATATCGCATAAGACAGAAAGGAAAAAATGCATCCAGTACAAAGTTTGAAGGAGAACTTGATTATAAAGGAATGTTGCAAGGGAAAAATATTTTCTTTTTTATTTTCTAAAACGTCAAATATTTTAAAACAAATACATTTCCCCAATAAAATTATTCTCTGTCCAATTTATATAGCAACGACTAGATACAAAATTTTAAATAGTCAAAACTTTTGAAATTTGTGACCTAAAACAAATCATAATCTAAATAAGTGGCTATAAATCATCTCAATAAGAATTAAACAAAAAAGTTTAAGATTAATTTGTTTCTAAATAAGAAGTAAATATTAAGGATGCATGAGAAGTGAAAAGACTAGCAACACCTGACTCGTTTAATCCTAGCTGGAAGAGTGCAAAACCTATCTATAACTGGATGAATAAACGAGCCAAGGATATCAACTAAGAGAAACTTAAGACACTTAATATCATGTTAGGAGATTGATAGGAACAAAAAGAAATGACGAAGACTCTTAGCTTTTTCTTGGAACCCTGGAAAAACTCAGCAAGTCCTAGAACTTCATCAAACGAATACAGTACGGGCTCTCATTGCTTAAGATAAAATTCAAAAGAATCAACTATCAAACTATAACAACCTAGAAAAGACATAAGATACTTATATATTGGAACTCCATCCGCTGCCAAAGGCTGGATAAAACTCGAAGAGGAAAAAGAAGAATGAGCAATAACAGAATAATCCAGCGACTATTTAGGACTTTTTTCTCTTTGCAAACTTCACCCCCATCAGATCCAAGAACTTCTACTGCCAACTACATATACCAAAATAATTCCTTGATAGAGTAGTATTCATGTATCAGATTATCCAGAATTAAAGTTTGCTCAAGACAAACTCTGTTGCTCTGCAAAGTGAGCAGGACTTGCAAGACTAAAAGGGTTACAACACTAAAGACAAAACTGGGGAACAACAATGGCTCAAAACTACCAAGCAGATTAACGGTAGCGGCGGAGAGAGAGAGTCTGGTTCCTCTTCCAGGTTGCTCTTCTTGAAGGACGTGCTTTGTGGTGCAGGTGTCCTTTTCCTCTGAGACCCCTGTATTTCTTACCAGCTGAAGTGAGACCACGAAGTTCTCTGTGCTTATGCACTGGGTTGCATATCCAGTTAATCCTTGGATCATTACGGATGGCAGCATGGGCTTGGTCAACCAGGATCACCTCAAAGTACTTGTAGGTAGAATCCTACATTCAACAACATTGCAATTCATATTTCATAACTTTTTTGAAACAAATATGGAGAAAAAAAAGGATTCAATGGAGACCACAATATCAAAGTAATATCACCTATTAGAGCAAACAAATATAAAATATCAATGTAGTCAAAACATAAATTCAAGCAAACAAATAATTTAAACATCTTAAAATTAGCAATTACTGGTCATTCAGAATACGTAGTTTCTTGTCTGGAGCAAAATAAGGATGCGTTAATTTCAAGAAAGAGGAATCAACCAACTGACCTCATTAATCCAGTAAGAATTGAGAACCTTAAGGCCGCCCAACTTCCTACCAGCACGCTCCTCAGCAACAGAGCGCTTGCTGCGCTGGAACTTCAATTGGGTAACACCTTGGTTGGTGGGCTTACCATACACAATACCTTTGGGAACAGGCCTCTTCCTTCCACCACGTTTCACACGAACACGGTAGACCACATAGCCCTATTATATAAAGATAACAAGTCATAAGTTAGAACAACCAAACGGAATCCTGGATTTCTCCCCAACCTAGCAACAAGAAGATACAACAGTCAAAGCTATACAAATAGTCTTGAGTTGTCCCCCATTTATTGGTGTGACAAGTGACTTGTCTTTAGACTTATTTATTCCACACAAAAATTTCTCGTAGCGTCTAATGATGAAAGCATAAGGGAATTCTACGGCCTTCGACAAAGAAACCTATACAAACCAGCACTTTTGTGTCCTGGAATTCCACCCAACTAGAGCAACAACATGAGATACTATAGTTAACACGATATAACTAGTCTAATCTCTTTATTTATTTATTTATTTATTTATTTATTTTCACAAGTGAATAGTAAGTAATCTCTCTTTTTGAGTTCGTAGGGATAAATCTGGAACAAGAATGTCCCCTTGCTTAAGGACAGCATGCACAAATTGAGAAACGATCCAAATTTAAGAAAACAGTTAATAAAGAGTAGTGATTACTCTTATTGATTCAATCATCAAATGTCCTGTCGCCAGAAGCACTAACATACACGGCTTCATACAGATTAGACGCACTACTAAAAAGAACCAATCCTATAAGAATTGGCATAGATCAAACTTCAGTAATTAAGAACACAACAAACAAACAGTTACCTGCTTGGCTTTGTAGCCCAAGCGACGTGCTTTGTCAGGACGAGTAGGCCTGGTAACACGGACAATGGAGGGAAGCTGGCGGTACTCCCAGCACCTCACCCTTTGCAAGAACCTCATCACATCAGACTGCTTCTTCCTCCATAACTCTGACACATAAGTGTAAGCACCTGCATTTCCACAACAATACCAATATAGAAATTAATCCATACCTTCAAATCTAAAACCTTTTCTTTTATTGGTAAATGATGTGTATCCAGAAAAAAAAAGATGAGCATATAAATATAAGCATCAAGTGAGTACTGAGGAATATGTACAATATAGAAACACTAAAGGTTTCGTAATGTGCTCAAAAAATCTACCATTTCAAATTTAAAACCAGTTAAACAACTCATCTGCTCATAAAGATAAGCAATTATGAATTCAGCGCAGAAACCCACTTGAAACTTACACAATTAAACCAGATATGTTACATAACCGTTCACAAAAGAGAAGACCCAATTTCCAACATTCAGAGATTTACCGATTCAATGAAAAAAGGCACACACAAAAATAAAAGGAAAATGAGAGATTTTCGAAATTTTGAGAACTTTACCCATTGAACCGCTTCTGGTGTGTCTCTTCTCCTCTAGGATGGGTTGTGGAGGGACTAGGGTTTTACAAGGTTATCGTTTTTAAACGATTATGACAGAGGTCCTCAACTGGGCCTGTATATGGTTATTGGGCCAAACACATTCTGTTTGAATGGGAAGGATCTGGGCTTATCTTGTCACTGGGTTGGGTTTATTCCGCTCCCCTTTTAATAAAGAGATAAGGTGTTTTTTTTAGACATATGTAGAAAACTTTACTACCCTCAATGTTTAAAGTTTGACTTAATTACATTTAATATATCAGATTACTAATTCTATACCATAATTATTTTAAGGGTACAATTAATGCAGCATATATCCCCTCCTCAATTCAAGGTACTGTATATTCCACCTCTCCCACGTTTCTCTCTCCCAAACCTTCACCCTCACCCATGTTTATGTACTCTTATTAAACATAAAAACCTATAATTATGGAAACATAGATTTGCAGCATATTTATGTAGAAACACTTAAATCTTACATTGCAATTAGAAGCAACAATCATTCAAGAAAATTTAGCAGCTCTTTGAGCAAAACGAGGATCAGTAGAGACAGCAGGCAATGGAGGAGGATTTAAAGGAAGTGAATTCCCCAAATTGGGCATTTGTAATTTCGGGTGTAGTGTAACATGAACTATTAGTATTAGTATTATTATTGTTGAATGGCGGTTGAGGGGAGCTTCAAATAGTGCTCAGTTTACCAATTAAATGAACAGGGGAAGAAGACACGATTGAGTTCAAAGTCGAGTCAAATTGATGTGTAGAGTCATGATCCCAATTGGGGTTTAGTAAAAAATCAGAAGACTGTCCTGAATATAGGGAATTCCAGTTATAAGGGAATGGCATGGGCATAGTGAGTTTTTTGCAAAAGATTTGTAGAAGTTTTAGTCGTTTTTTATTTGTGAAAACAGAAAACAAAGCATCTACAATTAGAATACGAATAATCTACAATTTATCTTCAAAATATCTACAAATTGGGTATATGGAATTTTTATATCCCAAATCTCATTCAATTATAGCATAATTGCATTTTTTCAGAAGATTTGTAGAAGTTTTAGCCGTTTTTTATTTGTGAAAACATAAATTAAAGCATCTACAATCAGAATAAAAATAATCTACAATTTATCTACAATTTCTGCAATATGCCTTCTTCTTCGAGGTTCAATCTGAAATTCAGTCAAAACCAAGTCTAATATTCACCAAAACCCCTCAAAATTGAGATATAAACTCCAAACCATATTCCCGATTATTTTCAACAACACCCAATCCAAACAGATAATGATTTTTGAAAATCCAAATTTGAATTCAAAGCTTTCAAGCTTTTCAATGGCTATCAATGGTGGAAAATATTTGGAAGAATATTTACTTCCATAATTGTAGCGCGCCTAAATAGGAATCTCTGGAAGTTATTTAGTTCCAGATTTGTAGCGCGTCTAATTAGGAAGGAATCAACTCCTAATAATTGTTATTTAATGAATGGTATATATTTTGTAGAATAACTGTGATCATGGCGGGTAAATATGAAACTATGCACATTTTTGGTAATAAGGTTTCATATATGGTATAGGAAGGAAAAAGTCTCTTTTAATAATAAAAATAAAAAACTTACACAAATATCCCAAATAAGTTTCAACTTACCAACCTTTAGCCATTAGTCATAGACTTATCAAAACTAGCCAAGCATATATAAAAATTGAAAAACTAAATAAATAAGGTTTATTCTCTCAAAGAATCACATGCAAAAAATCACCTTCCATATTTTTAAGCGTGATTAGCAACATTAGATGCAAAACGGAAAGGAAATTTCATTGATGAGGTAGCAAATAAGGTGATGAAATAACCAAAAAAAATATACGATATTCCAAAAATCTAAGCAAAAAAGGAACTTTTTCAATGGGTATAGTTGAAATTCATTGAAAACATATAAATAAGTCAACATACAAAATTTGAGGAACATTGGAGATGATTTGAACTGATTTTGTATCAAAATTCGTAATTAGATCGAGTTCAAAAAATTCTTCTGCACCACATGTATCAAACATGTATCACGCTTGTATCTCACATACAGGTATACATGGATATACATGTGATACACAAATGATATAAATATGATACATATGTGATACACATATCACTTTTTTTTCATGTCCAGTTTTACTTTGAATTTTCAATTCAAACCACCTCAAAACTTCACCAAGTCATCCCAAAATTGAGATTCAAGCTCCTTAAGATGTACCCAATCTACTCTAATAACACTCACTCAAAAGAAAGCAAAAATTTGGCACTTTTTTGCTTCAAATAGCTAATTGGCTAATATTAGTAATATTTGGCTAATATTAATAATATTTTATGAATTGGACAATTTTAGTAATGAGCTACTTATAAATGGACATAGCTGGTAGTTCTCCAATAAAAATTATACGGAGCGTCTTATTTGGTCGCCGTCATTTAACCTATACCCACTTTTTAAGAAAGATTTAACTTGTACCCATTTTTTTAAACAACTCCATGCATCTTTCTCCTTCTCCTTCTCCTTTCTCCTCCTTCGTTTTCTTCTTCTCCTTCTTTTTCTTCTTCTTATTCGGGTGACAATGATTTTATATGGTGGTTCTGAACATATTTTAATGTAGTTGATGATGTTTTTACAATAATGAGCTATTATGACACTTTATTTTTTATTATTGCTTAAGGTTTCTTCTTATTCTTCTTATTCTTCTTCTTCTTCTTTTTCTTAATTGCAAAATGAGTTCATTAGGTTTATTGTTGTTTTGACAAATTGATAATTGGGGTTTGTTCCTGATGATATTTGGAGGTTATGTTTCAAATTTAAGCTCATTTGGAGTAGATTTAGATATTAAATCCCATATTGAATTGTTATAATTCGAAGAACAAATTTCAATTTCTGGGCAATTTGCATTCCAGGCCTATTTGGCCTTATGTGCATAAAAATGTTGGTTGCACTTCAAACCTTTTGGTCTTAAGTGCATCTGAAGTGCAACTTTTCACTTTAGACTTATTGGCATTAAGTTTAGCAAAACGTTTGTTGCACTTCAAACCTTTTGGCCTCCTTTGGCCTTAAGTGCATATGAAGCGCAAATTTTCACTTCAAACTTATTAGCCTTAAGTGAATGAAACGTTTGTTGCACTTCAGAATTTTTGGCCTTAAGTGCATCTGAAGTGCAAATTTTCATTTCAGACTTATTGGCCTTAAGTGAATGAAAACGTTTCTTGCACTTCAGACTTTTTGGCCTTAAGTGCATCTGAAGTGCAATTTTTTTACTTTAGACTTTATTGGCTTTAAGTGCATCTGAAGTACAATTTTTTATTTCAGACTTATTAGCCTTAAGTTTATGAAACCATTAGTTGCACGTCAAACCTATTTGGCCTTAAGTGCATTTGAAGTGTAATTTTTTCATTTCAGACTAATTTTTTTTAACTTCAGACCCGATAAGTATGAATTTAATCGTAAAGTGAGTACGCTTGTAAACTTTTTTGCAAAGTGAGTATATGTTCAATTGTGATCCCAAAATCAAGTATAGATGCAAAAGCCCCCTTTTAAAATGGAAAAACTATGAATTTAACCCAAACTAATTGCCCTGTATTTACCGTTCTCGAAAAAATTACAAAAAATGCACACTCCATCGAAATTAACTACATGCTCGTCCCCCTCTGCCTAAAAGACATCTCCACCAAAACTCTTCTTATTTATTTGCTAGCCAATAACTTTTAAGCTTCTTCTCCCTGGAACAATTCTCATTTAAAATCTATATGGTTGTTTTAATCAAGATTGTAATCATATTAATTAACCCGAAATTAGCTAAAGAGTAAGCAGACCTTTTTGGTGTAGGGTATACTGCTAGATTCCAAATCTACTGAGTCATATTGTTTTAAGTTCTAGCAAGAAAGTTCCTATCCTATGAGTTGTTGCAAAGGAACCTCATATTGGTTTGTTTCTTCAATGGTTCTCTCTAGCAATATTAAATGATCACGGTTGCTCGTCATCTTTTTCTTTTGTATATAAAATATTGGCGAAGCTATGGTGGTTCTCGATTAACAGACAATGATAAATTTTTAGGTTTTGTAAGTGGTTATCTGAAATGGGTGTTGTTAAAGTCCTTTATCAAAATTCTAGATCTGATTTTTATATGTGTTTGAAGACCCATCATTGTTGAGCTTGAAATAATTTAATATGAATTATTAACTTGAAAATTTTGTGGTTTGATTCAAAGTGAGTTTTACAATATATTGTCTATAGTGCCTTTGGAAAGTTATACTGAAATTTGGTTGCATTTGGAGTTCATTTGAGGTGATTATTGAAATTATATTTTGAAGACCTTCCATTGTTGAGCTTGGAGCTTTTTAATCTTAAGAAGAAACACAATTACCCTACAATGTTTTGTTAAAGTATATAATACACTATATACTTTAAGTTCTTGAAAATCTCACCCGATCTCATTTCTATAAAAGACTTTGTGGGTCATTTTAGAGGGTTTCATATGATATTTTTAGAGAGATGTGAGAGTATCTTAGAGAGAGAAAGAGAAGACTTAGCCCTTTTGGTCATCAATTCTTGCTCAAAGCTTGAGGATTCATAAGGTCATCGTCTAAGAGGTAAAGTTTCATGCCCTAGTTTTTAATTTCGAATTTATGGTGGAAGATGGTTAATGGAAAGATTTGAATCATGGGTATGGAAATGTTATTTATGTATGCATGTACTATCACGGGTTGTGGAATGATCATTGAACTAGTATAGGTGAACTCTTGGTGTTGAGTTGATTGTGGTGTGAAGAAAATCTTGTAAAAGAATCGTGTAGCTAATTTGCACACATAGTGTTTGATAAAATGCTCAAATGAGCTGGACCATGAACTTCTTCCTAATTATAGTTCAATTTTGTTATGTTTCTAAATAGAATGATGTTGTTGAGATTTCTGGAATATTTTAGTAATTTAAGAAAGCTCAAAGCGAGGTAAGTTGGCAAAACACCTCTCTTAGAATTGAATCCCACGGTGTTCATGTAATTTATGTAAGTCCCGAGTTGTTCATTATAAAATTGGATATTCCAAATAAGCTTGTGTTGAAAGATATATGTTCAATATGTATTTCAAATACTTTTATCATGGTATGTTATCATTTCAGAATGTGTTCAAAGTATGGGTTGTATATTATAAATGTTACGACTTCAAGTCGAGTTCAAATGAAGGGTATTATGCCAAATTGTGTGAAAAATCTCTATATGCCTAAGACTCTTAATTGCTCACATGTGTACTTAAAATCTTGATTTGAAAAGCCTTGCTGTTGATGATGAGGTTGATGTTTGAAAGTGAAAAAAGTGAGCATGAAATATGAAACACGGACGACGTGTCGAGAATGGTATTACATTTGGGGCCACTAGTGCCAATGAAATGAAGAGATGTGTAAAAGATTATGAAATGAGCTGAAAGTCCTTTTTATAAATAAATATTTTTGGGAGTATCGATAGTCACCAGGGAAGGGTAAGATGAAATAACCTAACCCCGAAACTACACGTGTCGGTATAGGAGTGGATTCTGATTATTCCCCTTTTATTTGGGATGATATTGATATGATAAAATTATTCTCCTTAATTGGGATGAGATGATTGATAGAAAAGGGTGATGTCGATCCTTACGATATTGTGGTGAGATGACCTAGCCGATTGGGTCGTGATCGTACGCCATGCTGCACACATAATAGTGATTGTGCTGGAAATTGTAATTGAAATTGTGATCGAGATTTTGATTTTGGTTGATGTCTCGGGTGATATGACCTAGACGATCGGATCGTTACCGCACTCCGTGCTAAAAGTAAGGTGGTATTGTGAAATAGTGGTATATCGATATTAAAGATCTTCCAATTTAAAATATGGGAATTTAATTGAAAACTTATCTTATTCTTAACTTTTGGTTTTGGTATTGTTTGAGGCTTTCGTTGATATTATGGTTTTCCTTGTTTGTATAATTAATCATTTTATTGAGAAGGTGTTTAGTCATTCATACTAGTACTATTCCATATGTACTATCGTCTATTTTTGCAGGGGGCGTTGCATCTTCAATGGATGCAGGTAGTTCCATAGCAGGAGTCGTTCATCAGAGATACCGGTACACCCTCTTCTCAACTGACTTGATGAGCCTCACTGTATTTTGGTGTCATGTATCTTTTGTTCCTCGTGTATTATGTTTGAGGTATAGCCGTGCCTTGTTGCCGGATTATTATAGTGTACTTTTGTATCTGTTAGAGACTCTATAGACATAGTGTGAGTTGTGTATATGTGCTGAAAAAATGGAACTAGTAATGTTATATTTGAATCACTTGTTTCACGTTAGCTGTAAAAGTAAATGCATTTTGAGATCTAAAAACAGAGTAAATAATGGTAGTAGAATTGGGGTTGTTCATAAAATTCCCTCACTATTTAATTGATGATATATGTATATTGTCTCTTTATTCGTGGATGAGTTTGGGTAGAAGGAAGTCTAGTAGGTTTGCTCGGCCGGGTTATCTGGGTTGAACGCCGGTCGCGCTCCTTGAGATTGGAGCATGACAGTACTTGTGGTGTGAGTTGTGATTATGTTATGATATTGATACACATGATGTAGTATAGAGCAAGAGATTGACACGCATGTGGTGAGATAAGATGAGCTTGATACGCTTGTTGCTAGTAGGGGAACTACTTGAAGTCATGCGGTGAGATAATATGGGCTAAAACGCGTGTAGCTATTTCGGTAAATATAATTTTCAAAACTAAATGTAAGGCTCATGCAGTGATATAAAGAAAGATTGCGATTGAAGTTGTGAAATGTGAATACGAGGCAGTACCTCGGTTGTTATTTTTATTGTACATTCCATGTTGGAATAACTTGTTGTTTAAACAATCATTGTTCTTCCTTCAATCATTCATCCGCATTTTTACTGTGTTTGGTTATTCGTTGTTATCTTGGTGTTGGAACAGTTGTGGTTTCTTGTGTGAGTCATACATTCTACGTGATTTGTTGTGTTGCTTTAGCATACCAGTCTGTGCCTCTGTTATAACTTGATGAATTGATTGTCTATATGAATTTAATTGCATGGAATCACTATATCATATTATGTTAAGTTGTTGGTAACATAATGGTTTAAATAAAAGAATTCTTAACATGCTTTATTCTATATACATCTTAAAGATGGAACTCGTTATCTCACTCGGTGCCTTATTATTCTAAATGGTTATTTTAACTATAATTGGGTTCTTAAATTATACTCAGCACGTTGTTAGATGTTCACCTTACTTAAAATTGTTATTATGCTTTTCCTTAACAAATTCTGTATTTAATTTATTAATTTAACTTATGTTTTGCTTTTCTTAAAACTAGTTTATAAAAGATTATAAACTCATCTTATATAGTACACTAAAGCAATAAAATTCTGCATGTAGTTAATTAAGGATTCATAATTCTGTTGTATTCCATTGCATCTCTAGATTACCATTCTAAAAAGTTCAGTATTTTTCCCCCTATTGAATCCGTCAATAATAATACTGAAAAAAATGGGAAGAGAGTTCATAAGATTTCTCATATGCCTAAAAGAATAAACCATGAAATATCCAATTAAAGTGCATAGAACAGAAGTACCGCGTCTGTGCTACCAAACTCTTAACTCCAAAAGCCAAATTGATAAGTGAGATACAGTTGCATAATGGCCCGAGAGTCGCTCTTCGATGGAGTAAGTTATTAGCAAGTTAAACATGCGTCCTCCTCTTTCAAAAAGGATTATGAAGCGTTGGCTTCTGTTCGCACGCGTTAGTTTTTTTTTTCCTGATAATTAAATAGGGTATTTAAATTACTTTTATTCAAAACAAGGTTATACATTTTTGGCTTTTGTTTGTATGCATTTGTCTTTTTTTTCCTAATAATTAAATAGGGTATTTAAATTATTAAAAGGGCAATATGGTAATTTAACTTTACACTTAAGACCTTCTTACTTTTAATATAGTATATATTAATGCTTTTATTCAATTTTATTGATTTCTAAACTAAACCCATCTTATACTCTGTTTCGTACAAATTGTATATTATTTTACGTTACTCAATTTCTAAAATAAATTCACTATTTTATTTGACACCTTACTTTATTCAAGATTGTTATGTTTTATGGCGTCTAAATATATCTTTCATTTGCCTAGATTAATATTTATCACGTTTGCAAAGTACATGGTAGCATGCGGACTTTGCCGTGGAAAGGTGTTGTAATTGTGGGCACGAGGTGCTATATATGTAAGATTTGGTTGTTTATGACTTGTGATTTATGAGGTGTGGTGCCTCGGGATAATTCTGTTTGTAAGTCCATGCGTTGGGAGCGATTTGATTATTTGAGTTGTCATCCGTTATTCCTTATTTGAGTTCATTTACATCTCATTGGTGTTCTGATTATGTTGCTTCTTTATTACTCGTTTACTACTTGCTGCCATTTATGTTTCTTCTATTACTTCATTGTTGGTTGTAAATCAATATTTTTCCGTCGTTGGTATTAATTTGATGTTCTTTCCAGTGTTAGCTTAGGTATATCTTGAATAAGTTTTTGTGTGTTGTAGGTATCTTGGACCCGCTTCGTCACTATTCGATCGAGGTTAGGCTTGGTACTTACTGGGTACCGTTATGGTGTACTCATGCTATGCTTCTGCACATTCTAGTGTGTCGTTGAGAATTGCATCTATGCGGCGAGAGATTTCAAGGTATACCTGCTTGACGTTCGCAGGCATCAGAGTCACCATCTTACTTCATTATGCTACTGTTAAATTATAATTCAAAACAGTATTGTGTTTAGAAATTCTATTGCGCTTCAGTAGTACTTATGACTACGTACTATCGGTTTTGAAAAAATATATAACTATTGGCCGCTTGCGGTTATGTATGTCATTTAATGGTTTATGATAAATGGTTATATAGTTCGATTCTGTTATTAACTCAGCATGTGTTATGATTACTTAGTTCTATATACTAGGTGTCATCACGATATCCTAAGGTAAAAAATTAAGATAGTGACAATTAGTCAACTTGCGAAGCCTAATTTTATGTCTCCCTAGAATAAAGAACATTTTGAGAACGAAAATATTTAGCGACTGGAGCGTGACCACCAAAGAAACTTCCACGACTTGAGAGTGACCACCAAAGAAACTTCCACCAAAATTGCTGTTCAATATCGTTAATCATGCTTACTTTTTGACTCTGTTGACTAGCAATAGCTCCTGAAAATAACTTTCCCTTAGAGCCAGTTCGAATTCTTTTCCGGCAGGTTGAGTTGAACCCCCTCGAATCTAAGTTTTTCCGGCAATTACATACATCAACATGGTCGCTGGAGCAAAGCCTAAATACGACGTGTTTTTAAGTTTTAGAGGAGAAGACACCCGCAAAAACTTTGTTAGTCATCTATACCGTGCTTTAACGAAGAAAGGAGTTCACACTTTCAGAGATGATCGGAGCGTAGAGAAGGGAAAAACAATCAAAGATGAACTTATCGGTGCTATTGAAGATTCACGACTGGCCGTTATCGTGTTCTCGGCGAATTATGCGTCGTCCACATGGTGTTTGGAGGAACTCGTTAAGATCATCGAATGCAAGATCCAGAAAAAGCAAACTGTTATACCCATCTGCTATGGTATTAATGAATCAGAAAAGTGCAGCATAGTTGATGCTTTTGCTGAAGCTTTTGCCAAACGTGAAGCAGATTCTACGGATGGTTACTTTGATGAGGAGAGACTGAAAAGTTGGAGGAAAGCTCTAACTGAAGCAATCGATTCAGGCTGGGATGTCAACAAGTGTGTGGAACAGTACTATCGGTGAGTTTCAACTCTCTCAAGTTTTAATTGTAGTAATTTCTTTGTCACTGATCAGTTGTATATATATATATATGAATTTCATTTCATTAAGGGCTTTTAACGTTACACTAAACCAAATTAATGAGTAGCTAAAAGAAGGTGAAGGCCTCACTTAAATTGTGAATTAATGAAAGAAACAAATTTACTCTATTTTTTGGGCCTATGCATAAAATTAATCTTGCAGGGGTCAAGCATGACTTTGGTCGTTCATGGAAAAAGTTGTTTTCTTTCAATTCATACTAGCAAATAAAATTTAATTTTAATTAAGTTCATTTATGAACTGATGATGGATGAGTTGAATT
>MU667035.1:0-18536 GCA_026770625.1 Nicotiana glauca | reverse complement strand
AATCCCCCTCCACCCCCACCCCATCTGTAGCACTGTCTGTAAAGTTTCAACCTTGCTAAAAAACTTTCTCCACCTTAAAGAGTACAATATCAAAATCACTGGATCGTATTTGTACGTTGTTGACGAATTTAACTCTGAGCATTCATCAATGGAGGTTTAGGTACAGAGGAGCGGAAATGAGAGAAGAAGAATTAGAGGTGAAGATGAAAAATGAACGTTGCGTTTTAATTTCACACTATACATGTTAATATACAATTACAGTCTAATAATACAGCTAAGTGATAGCTATCATTCTCTAACCTACTAATTTCTTTTAACAATAATTAACCACCTTGCTAACTACCTAGCAGCAATGTAACTAACAACTGTAACCATAGTTAGTTAACTCAAGTTACTCCTATTTCATCACTCCCCTCAAACTGATAGGTGGAAAAACATTAAGCACTCCCAATTTGGATACTAAATACTCATGTTGTGGTCTCAGAAGTGCCTTGGTCAATATGTCTGCATATTGTTGTTTAGAACTAACATGATGTGTTTTGATTAATCCTTGTTGAATCTTCTCTCTTATAAAGTAACATTCAATCTTTATATGCTCTGTCCTCTCATGGTACACTGGGTTTTCTGTAATTTATTGTGCTGCCTTATTATCACAGAACAATTCAATCGGTTTCTTCACATCTGCTCCTAGCTCCTTGAACAATCCACCCACATCAGTTCTGCTACAATCCATGTCATGCTTCTGTATTCAACTTCTATTGAACTTCTTGATATTATATTTTGCTTCATTGATTTCCAGAAAATGAGTGAGTCTCCATACTTTACTAGAAAACCAATAACTGATTTCCTTGTATTAGGACATGATGCCCAATCGGCATCACAATAGGCACTCAAAACATTTGCCTTTCTGCTACTCATCAGTATGCCAACTCCAGGCTCTCTCTTGATGTACCTTACAACTCTTAAGGCTGCTTCCCAATGTCTTCTCTCATGTTGCTATCAAAGCAGCACCGAGAGGGCCCAATACACCTGAGGCGAACGAAGAAGCAATGAAATTCCGCAGGAAGCCGCACCCTATTCCCTAATAGGACGAATGAGATCGCTCCCAATTTCGGATGATCAGGCAACACATGCCTTCACCCGAAGCCTAACGAAGCATACCCGTCGACTCCAGGACATTTCAAGCAAAGCCTGATCAGATACCTAGCCGAGGCCTGGTTGGATGCCCACGCCCGGCACCAGCCTCAAATTAGGGCCGTGGACAACTGTCCGGGAACCTCTTTGGGTTCGGTATATCCAAGCAGACTCCCGACAAAGAAGATGATGCCAAACAGATGGAGGCATCATCCGTGCGCTTCGAATGGAAGGAACGACTCAAGATGCAACCTACCCCGCAACAATAGGGAAATAGCCCGAGGAAAGCACCCTCGAGGAACCTTCAATAGAACCAGATTCAACAAGGCACAGCTGGTAGGGAAACCCCGCCCGACAGAGTATGATTTTAGCATTGTTCTTTCCTCAACCGGGTTTCCAACCTAAAGAAGGTCTTGCCAACAAGATTACTAGCGAAGCAACATACCCCCAAGAAAGGGATCCGACGAGATCGCAGTCCATTCTTCTATAATCAGATGAGTGAGATGATCTCCTCTTAAGGACACCATCTCTCGGAAAGGCCAATAAATGGCAGGCTAAGTTCCAAAACAGAATCATATAAATAGATCAAATAATCGGAGGAGTTACACCCATGCGGGCCAAACTCACAACAACGGGACGATATGTATTTACAACATATATTTATGTCAAGCAATAAAGAATATCTTTTTGGCATTTCATGCTTTAAAGAAGGCTATTTTGGAAAATTCACGGCAAAGGCCTCTTCGCCAAATACGTCCCGAGATACTCGGAGACTTAAACGATTCTGCACTCGCGCGACCCCAGGATCGAAACTCCGGGCTTATAAAGCCCTCACAATACAACTCTGGGTTCACGATAAGCTATCTTCAAGCTTAAACAAAACTCGATGACTCGAAAATTGTCGCCAATTGCCATGCACTGGAAAATCCAAAACTGTAAGACCCTAGCGGGCAGCCTCGGCATAACCAGATCTATTCTACACAAACTGTAAGACCTCAATAGGCATGACAAACTGTAAGGCATCAATAGGCATGACAAACTGTAAGACCTCAACAGGCATGAAAATCCCGCAGTTTAGGCTATATGTAGCATTTGTAAGAATCCCTAAAGGGCATACCGTTGATGCAGACGCTTAAACTGTCAATTGGGATAAAAAATGGCTACTACCAAACGCATATGACTACGGTCAAAACGACTAATGCAGCCAAAATAATGTGACTCGGGGACGCCCGACTGTCATTAAAAATACTCCGAATATACTTCGAAAAGAATCGGTTAAAACAAGCTTCCCTCAACAAGAGAAAAATGAGTTCCGACCACGTTGGCTCCAAATCATAAAAGCGTCGATCTACTCGACCTACGAGCTATGAACCTTACTAGGTGCTCAAAATATCGCCGACAACGACTCAAAATCGAGGTTCCTCTGGAACCGACGACGGGTCAGGCAAAAATACTATAAAAAGACCTTAGCGAGCGAAAATAAAGCCTACAAAAAGCCCACGGGCAAAAACAGCATAAGAGCCATTGTTGCCAGCTAAGAAAGCCTACGAGCCTCATATTAAAAGGTCTCTACGACCAAACAGAGTAAGAGCCATTATCGCCAGCTAAAAAATTGGCAACTTGAGGATCAAAATGAGCTCAAATCGTAACTCAATTCAGAGACCGAATCCAAAATAGTTAACTATGCAAGCCTCCGGGCCATATACTAAAAGGTCTCAATGACCAAACGACATAAGCATCACCGTTGCCTGCTGAAAACTCAATGAAATTTGAGGATCGATTACAGCTCAAACCACAATGCAACTCAGAGACTGGAACCAAAAATCACAATATGCCTACGGGCAAGGCGTAAATGCCACTATCTCCGGCCAGAGAATCACGAAAACTTAAGGTCGGTTATAGCTTAAATCGCTACGCGACTCGGAGACTGGACCCAAAAATAGTTAAACTGCAATATGCCTAAGGGCACAGCATAAAAGCCTCTATCGCCGGCCAAAATATCAAGGAAATTTAAGGGTCGACTACAGCTCGAATCGCAACGCGAATCGGAGACTAGACCCAAAAATTGTAATATGCCTAAGGGCATAGAATAAATACCACTATCGCTGGCCGAAATCTCAAGGAAGCTCAAGGGTCGATTACAGCTCGTATCGCAATGCGACTTGGAGACTGGACCCAAAAATAGTTGGAACGGCAAATGCTTAAAGGCAAAAGATGAAAATGACTACTACCTGCCCGTACGGGCACGAAAAATTCAAGGACAAGAAGGCCTGAGTCAGAGCCCGACTCGGAGACTAAGCCTAAACAGCTAGGACAAACACGGAGGTCCCAGTACCTGCTCGCACCAAGGATCACACTTAAGAGCCCCCGAGTCCATCCAATCGGTTTCGGATATATGAGGGCCTCACCAAACACCCAAAACTAGTCTGCCTGATCGAAAGCAATGACAGAAAAAAGGTACAAGAGAAATAAAGCTTCAAATTTCTTCTTATATATTACATGCGCGAAAAAGCGCATTCTCCACCTATAGGCATGCCCTACGTATATTGGAGACAAAGCGACAAAATGGCAAAATCTACACTCTGCACTAAAAGGCTATAGCTTGTCAAATTCGCCCTCCACAACGTCAACAAGAAGAGATCGAGCGTCACGCTTGTCCCCCCTTGCTCGAGCCAATTCCTCCGAGAGAATGAAGCCCCTTGCACCGACTTCCTCGAGTACCTCTTCGGGATCTGTAGTGAACATATTCCTTGATCCTCTTCTCCCAGTCAAGGGCTCGCTTCAGGTTAGATTGGGCATCAACAACATCTTTTATATGAATCTCCATCTCATGATCAACCCTAGTTCGGCTCAATGCCGCTTCCGCCCGAGCATCAATTACCTTGGCCCCGATCTTTGAAAGTTCAGATTCAAGTTTCTCAATCATATCCGCTTGAACTTTGGCATTGTAATGAGTCAAGCTGAGTTGGACCTTGAAGGCAATGACCTTAGCCAAAGTGCTCATCTCCTCTAAAGCTCGAGCCTGCACTTGGGCCCTTAGCTCCTTGCAAGCAGCTCTGATGCGGTTTACGTCACCTTTGAGGTACTCCAAGGCCTCCGCCTTTTTGTGCAACTAATATGGCAAGAGGAAATTACCCTTAAGGATAGTAAAAAGTGAAGCACGTACTATAGGAAATTACCTGTCCTATCAAATATCTCTCATAGTTTGAGCTTCAGTACGCTTCATATCGCCAATACTACAGCTCGACTTCCTTCTCCTTGCAAAGGAGCCTAAAGGATTCGCCCTCATCCAGAATTTTCCGACGCTTGGCCCCTTGACGGATGTCACGACCCCAGTTCGCCCTCCGTGAACATGTCGTGATGGCACCTAGTCCCTATAACTAGGTAAGCCTAACAATGCTAAAAACAAAATAGCTTGCGGAATAATTAATTAAAAAACTGAACAACTAAAAGAAAACTGTATATAAATGGCGCTCAACATTTACAACTCAATAATGCGGAAGTCTACAATATCACCCCAAAACCCGGAAACTCACGGGAACACAAGCTAATGGAAAGTAAATACATAGTTCTAAGTCCAGAATGTCTAAAATGAACAGTAGGAAAGGAAACGCTAACTACTAAAGCTAGAATAAGAAAGAGACTCTAGGTCTGCGGATGCGGCAGATGTACCTCAAAATCTCTGCTAGATCTGTCCGCCTCGAGGATGATACACCTGGGCATAGCCACCTGGATCTGCCCATGAAAAACAAGCGTAGAAAGGGCATGAGTACACCATAGCGGTACTCAGTAAGTGCCAAGCCTAACCTCAGTTGGGTAGTAACGAGGAAGGTCAGGGCCCTACTGAGATAAAACAATATAAATGATAGGATGAGAAAAACACTATAGATAGAGTCTACAACGAGGATCTAAATAGGATAAATAAGGAATACAGTAATAGAAAGCAGAAACAAGACAATACAAGGAAATGCCGCTTACAACAGGAATGATAACCGGGGATCTCTTGGTATCCCGAGGATCTCTTGGTATCCTCACCGTATAAACAAAGGATCTCTTGGTATCCACAATAGCAATTCGGGGATCTCTTGGTATCCTCAATAGCTATATATATATATATGTGCCAGGGATTTCTTGGTATCCTGCACTCTCCATCCAGAACATATCACGTACAGGGGATCTCCCGGGATGCCGTCCCGTAGTCCCAAATTTAAAACATACAATATCAGCTCAAACAAACAAGAAAAATACCAAACTCGGAACAAGTAACAGTAAATTCTAGCCTAACATGCTTCACGGAGTACAAACAAGACTGTTTAAGCAAATAGGCAAGTAAGTCAACTAAACATGCTTCTCTAAGCTAACACAGGAAGAACTTACAATTAGGATAAACGGATAAGCAAGAAAAACTCAATTGAAATACTTCAAGTAAAAATGAATTTTTCAACAATTAGCTCAAGTACACGCTCGTCACCTCACGTACGAGGCATTCAAATATCAAATATCATGTCCTAGGGGGAAAGGTCCCCCACACAAGGTTAGAAAGCCACTTACCTCAATTCGGCACGAAAATCAACTAGAAACCACGCCTTTGCCACGAGTATCTGAATCCAAATAACCCAAATCTATTCAATTCAATTGCATATCGTAAATAACATCTCAAGCAACTGATTATACTATTTAATTTAAAGCTAAGGCGCGAAATTAGGTAAAATAACCAAAATGCCCCTCAGGAAAACATCTCAGAATTGGATTAAATTTTACATTTTCAGAACCCTCGTACTCTCACGAATCTAACCATACAAAAATCTCCCAAATTAGATGTTAAAACCCACTCAAAACTCAAAATTTCGGCCTAAGAAGTTTCTTCCATTTTTCCCAATTTTTTGATCCCCAATCCGAATTTAAATGATAAAATTAACCATAGATTGATGGAATATAACTAGAAAGGATTAAAGAAACGTTAACCCAATGATCTCCTCTTCAAAACCCTCTCAAAATCGCCCTCTACTGAGCTCCAATTTGATTTTCTAACTTTTGAAACTAAACCCTCGAATTTCATATTTCAGCCAAGTGAATTCCGCATCTGCGGTCAAGGGACTGCATCTGCGGTCCAGCTTCTGCGGAACATTTGTCGCATCTGCGACTTTCACTAAAGTGCCCAATTTCCACTTCTGTGGTCCTAATCTCGCAGATGCAGATCCGCTTCTACGAAAATTCCACCGCATCTGCGAAAACTACTAAACTAGCCCAAACCCGCTTCTTTGGTCTTCCTAGCTGCATCTGCAGTACCGCTTCTGCGGTTAAAGTTCCGCATATGCGGAACCTGCTCCTCCTATCCAAAAATCTGCATCTGTGCTTGCCTGGCCGCTTCTGCGGCTCCGCACCTGCGAAACCCAAACCGCAGGTGCGGTTATGATAGATACCAGCAGGCTTCAGCAACTCTTCAACTTCAAAAACCTTCCATCAACATCCGAATTCATCCCGAGACCCCCGAAACCTCAACCAAAAGCACAAGTAACACTTAATGCCCTATTCAAACTTGTACCAATCCTTAAACCACCTAAAACAACATTGGAAACTCAATTAAATCAAGGATTTGAGCCTAAAAACTTCAAATTCTATCAAAACACGCTTTCGATCAAAAACCTAACCAAACCTCATCCAAAAGACCTGAAATTTCACACATACATCCCAAATGACATGACGGAGCTACTGCAACTTTCGAAATCCCATTCCGACCCTTGGATAAAAAACTCACTATCGGATCAAAAACTTCAAAAATTCAAACTTTGGCATTTCAAGCCTAAATTAGCTACGGACCTTCAAAATACATTTCAAACACGCTCCCGACCCCGAACGGCTACTTTTTAAATATGGCTGTTGGGCTGTTTTTTAAATTTTTTTTAAAATTATAGCCGTTAGGCCCGTTGGGCCCGGACTAGGCCCGCCAGTCGGTCCCGGGCTCGTGGGCCTACCGTTGAAGACCAGCTCGCCTCGGGCTTTAAGAGACCGTTAGGACCGGCCCACCAGGCCCGTTAGGATCGCGGGCCCGGTCCGGTTCAGGTTAGGCCCACAGTGCAGCATTAATTGGATCTAAGATGATATGAAATTCAAACGGTACATTTTTTATGATTTTAAAATATTAAAAATGCATGAAATGCAACTAAATAAAGAAAAACTTCTTAAATCGCTTAAAATTATTTTTGGTTTATTTTTAAAAGTTATTTTCATGTAGGACAAAAATTAAGTGCTCACAAGGCATACAGAATGGACCACAGGCTCTAAAACCCATTCTAGTGATTATTCGATGCAAGGCTTGTGGTCGAGTCAAATTGCCTCATTTCGTTTGTTGCTGTGGGATTAAGCCGAACCATGGTGAAGAGAACAACTCTACCGGTTGATCAAATTTAAGGAAACATCCAACATATATAAATCCTTTTCTTTCTGGTGGAAAGTCATATCATACCACATTCTGTAACAATAGTATAGTTGTTGCAGCATATACTGAAATTGCATGTTAAGTAGATTAGGGGTGGGCATCGGTCGGTTTGGTTTGGTTTTCAATATTATCGGTTTTGTCTATCGTTTATCGGTTTACAAATATCATAACCCGATAACCAAACCAATAAGATATTAGTTATGTTATCGTTTAATCGGTTATCGATTATTATTGGTGTCACTACCCCAACCCGGTCATGATGGCGCCCAACACACTACTAGGCAAGCCCGACCATTTCCAATACTTAACCCAATTGATAACTAGGGTTAGATAGATAAAACAGCGAATCACCAAAACCATTTTAAGTCAAGATCAAGAAATACTGATAAGACGCAGAAGTTTAACAAAATACAAAATACAGCCCAACCATAGACCCGGTGTCACGAACATGAGCCTCTAAATATAGAATGACATCCTACTATAAAGTCTGTCTAAAATCCGATAACAAGGAAACAAAATATGGGGGTAGAGGGGAGAGATCTAAGGCTGCGAACGCAGTGCAGCTACCTCGATGCTCCCTAAAAGCTAACTCTGCTAGTCCAAACTGGATCTACTCTGCCTGAGAAGAACCTGGATCATAACGCAAGGTGCAGGGAGTAAAGTGAGTACTCCGACCCAGTGAGCAATAAACATAAATACAGTCTAAAAGTAAGAAATCACGGAAATACACAAAGTAACCTATATCTAACAGTCCAGATCAATATCAGTGTAAACATGTAAACAATAATACAGTTAAAGAAAAGAATGCATGATAAGATGCAGCAGATATAATAGTACACTCTAGTACCCGCTGCGGCGTGCAGCCCGCTCCACTTATTTAACGTCAACGGCGCTCACTGGGGGTGTGTACAGACTCCGGAGGGGCTCCTACAGCCCAAGCACGATATCAGCCATCTCGTGGCCTCCAACAGGCTCTCGGCCTCAATATGAATATATCATCGCTGCGGCGTGCAGCCCGATCCATAACAAGGAAATTCATCCTCACTATCGGGACCTCGACCCATCTCAGTCAAATAAGTTCACAGCCACTCGGGCATGACATACTAAAGGGATCTCAGCCCCCATATCCTTTTCATTTAATATTCATGATTTAAAAACACGATTTTTATTTTATTTCAATGGTTGAAAACACGACTGAGATTATAATTTACGCAAACAAGTGAGGAAAGCCAATGAAAATCCTCTAAGGATTCTATAGGTTGGCACAAGCCCCCAAACATGGCAATAAGCCCAATTCACAGTGATAAGATATGCGTCTCAATCGCCAATATAGTGGAAATAACACTCGGGATGGACCAAGTCACAATCCCCCATCAACAAACAACCCCGCACTCATCATAGAATGCGTGTCACGCCTCAATATAGCATTATGATGTGAAAGTCTGTGGTTTCAAACCCTCAGAGCAGCATTTACATCAATTATTCACCTCAAGCCGGCCACAAGTCTAGCTCGCTATGCTTTTCCCTCACAAATCAACCTCCTCGTGCGTAGAATCTGGCCAAAACCACAAGTAATACATCACAATAGGCTAAGGGAACATAACCCAATCGAAAAGACTCGAAAAATATCAAAAATCACGAAGTTGGCAAAACTCGAGCCCCGGGCCCACTTCTCGAAAAATTACAAAATTTACATTACCGGATTCCTCGTCTAGCCACGAGTCCGTACATATAAAATTTACCAAAATCGGAGTTCAAATGCCCCCTCAAATCCCAAATTTTCATTTCAAAACCCAAGCCCTAGTTCTTCAAATTTTCACCCAGTTTTCCAAGAATTAAAGGTTGATTCTTCAATAAAATAGCGTTTCTAGGTCACGAGACTTACCTCCAATCAATTCCCGTCAAAACCCTCTTCAATTTCTACCAAAAAGCTCTTGAGGTGGTCAACAATGGAGGAAAATAATGAATGGGTCGCGGATGAAATAACATAATAAACCCTTCTGCCCAGCTATATTTTCTTCTATGCGAACGCGAGGGCCCTCTCGCGTTCGCGATGCACAAAATTTCCACTGGCCAACTTTACCCTTCGCGAACGCGGTGACTTACCCGCGAACGCGATGCCTTGCCTGATTCTACTACGCGAATGCGAACCTCTAAGCGCAAACGCGATGAACACCTAAGCTGGACCCTCTACTTACTACTACGCGAACGCGGGCCCAGCACCGCGAACGCGAAGCACCAGGGCCTCAACTTACGCGGACGCGAAGAACACTTTTCAAGCCTCCTAACTTTACTCTACGCGTTCACGACACACCCCACGCGAACGCGAAGAAGGAATCTTCTTCAATTACAGAGCTGAAAAAACCAGCAATTCCAAAAGTCCAAAAATGATCCGTTTGATCACCCGAAATCACCCCGAGGCCCCCGGGACCTCAACCAAAGGCACCAACATATCCCAAAACATCATAAAAATTTGTTTCAATCATCAAAACACATCAAACAACACTAAAATCATCAATTCACATCGGATTCAAACCTAAGTTTCTTCAAAACTTCCGAAAAATGCATTCAATCAAAAACCCAACCAAAACACCTCCAAATGACCTGAAATTTTACCGGCACATCCAAAATCACCTAACGGAGCTACTGCAACTCTCGGAATTCCATTCTGACCCCCGGATCAAAATCTCACCTACCAATCGGAATTCGCCAAAATACTAACTTCGCCAATTCAAGCCTAATTCTACACCGGACCTCCAAAATTAATTCCGATCGTGATCCTAAGTCACAAATCATTCCCTGAAGCTAATCGAAACACCGGAATTCACATCCGAGCTCTCTAACTAAATAGTCAACTTCTGGTTGACTTTTTCAAAACAAGCTTTCCTTTAAGAGACTAAGTGTCTCATTTCCATCTAAAACCAATCCAATTCGACTCGATCACCTCAAATACCGATAATGAATCATAGAGAAACATAATATGGAGCAAACGGGGTGGTGACTCACGTGACGACGGGCCAGGTTGTCACATCCTCCCTAACTAAAAACAAACGCTCGTCCTCGAGCGGGTCAAGAAACATACCTGGAGCCTCAAACAAGTGAGGATATCTGCTCCGCATCTCCGGCTCGGTCTCCCAAGTAGCCTCCTCCACGGGTCGACCTCTCTACTGTACCTTCACTGAAGCTATATCCTTCGACCGCAACTTCCAAACCTGATGACCCAAAATAGCCACTGGCTCCACATCAAATGTCAAATCATCATCCAACTGAACTGTACTGAAGTCTAAAATATGAGACGGGTCCCCAACATACTTCCGGAGCATAGATACATGAAATACCAGATGAACCCCTGACAAGCTAGTCGGCAATGCAAGCATATAGGCCACCTCCCCAATCCTCTTAAGTATCTCAAAAGGCCCAATGAACCTCGGACTCAGCTTCCCTTTCTTTCCAAACCGCATAACGCCCTTCATAGGCGAAACCTTTAACAAGAACTTCTCGCCCACCATATAAGATACATCTCGAACCTTCTGGTCCACATAACTCTTCTGACGAGACTGAGCTGTATGAAGTCTCTCCTGGATCACTTTCACCTTATCTAGGGCTTCCTAGACCAACTCTGTCCCCAATAGCCTAGCCACGCCGGGCTCAAACCAACCAACCAGAGATCTACACCGTCTCCCATATAAGGCCTCATACGGTGCCATCTAAATGCTGGACTGATAACTGTTGTTGTAAGCAAACTCTACAAGCCATAAAAACTCAGCCCAAGAACCCCCAAAATCAATAACACAGGCACACAACATGTCTTCCAATATCTGAATGGTATGCTCGGACTGCCCGTCCGTCTGAGGATGAAACGCTGTGCTCAACTCTACCTATGTACCCAACGCTCGCTGAAAAGTCCTCCAAAACTGGGAAGTAAACTGAGTACCCCTATCTGAGATAATAGAAACTGGAACCCCATACAACCGAACAATCTCTCGGATGAAAATCTCTGCTAACCGCTCCGAAGAATAGGTGGTACACACCGGAATAAAGTGTGCAGACTTGGTCAGCCAATCCACAATCACCCAAATCGAATCAAACTTCCTCGAGGTACGAGGGAGACCACTCACAAAATCCATAGTAATCTTCTCCCACTTCCATTTTGGAATATCCATCTGCTGAATTACACCACCGGGCCTCTGATGCTCATATTTGACCTGCTGAAAGTTGAGACACCGAGCTACATAACTCACAATATCCTTTTTCATCCTCCTCCACCAGTAATGTTGTCTCAAATCCTGATACATCTTCGTGGCACCTGGATGGATAGAATATCGCGAGCTATGGGCCTCCTCTAATATCAACTCCCGAAGCCCATCCACATTGGGTACGCAAATCCGGCCCTCCATCCTCATCACACCATCATCATCAATAGTCACATCTCTGGCATCATCATGCTGGACCCTGTCCTTGAGGACAAGCAAATGCGGATCATCGTACTGGCGCTTTTGATGCGGTCATACAAGGAAGACCGAGAAACCATACAAGCCAACACCCGACTAGGCTCTAAAATGTCTAATCTCACCATCCAATTGGCCAAGGCCTGGACATCAATTGCAAAGGGCCTCTCCCCAATTGGAATGTACGCCAAACTACCCATACTAACCGCCTTCCGGCTCAAAGCATCAGCCACTACATTGGCCTTCCCCAGGTGATACAATATGGTAATATCATAGTCCTTGAGTAACTCAAGCCATCTCCGCTATCTCAAATTAAGATCCTTCTATTTGAACAGATGTTGAAGGCTGCGATGATCAGTATACACCTCACACGATATGCCATATAAGTAGTGCCTCCAAATCTTCAAAGCATGAACTATGGCAGCCAACTCCAAATCATGTACATGGTAGTTCTTCTCATGGGGCTTCAACTGACGAGAAGCATATGCAATAACTCTACCCTCCTACATCAACACACATCCGATCCCAACTCTCGAAGCATTACAATACACGGTGTAAGAACCTGAAGCTGATGGCAAAACCAACACTAGAGCTATGGTCAAAGCTGTCTTGAGCTTCTGAAAGCTCTCCTCGCACTCGTCCGACCATACAAATGGTGCACCCTTCTGCGTCAACTTGGTCAAGGGCGAAGCAATAGATGAAAAACCCTGGACGAACCAGCAATAATGCCCTGCAAAACCGAGGAAACTCTGAATCTCCGTGGCTGAGGACGGTCTAGGCCAACTCTGCACCACCTCTATCTTCTTCGGATCAACCTAAATACCATCACTGGACACCACGTGTCCCAGAAAAGCCACAGAACCAAGCCAGAACTCATACTTAGAGAACTTTGCATAAAGCTTCTCCTCTCTCAATCTCTGTAATACCACTCTCAAATGCTGAGCATGCTCCTCCTGGCTACGCGAGTACACCAGGATATCATCAATAAAAATGATAACAAATGAATCCAGATACGGCCAAAATACGTTGTTCATTAGATGCATGAACGTGGTTGGGGCATTAGTCAGCCCGAAAGACATAACCAAGAACTCATAGTGCCCATATCTCGT
Source organism: Nicotiana glauca (assembly GCA_026770625.1). Classification (NCBI taxonomy): domain Eukaryota; kingdom Viridiplantae; phylum Streptophyta; class Magnoliopsida; order Solanales; family Solanaceae; genus Nicotiana; species Nicotiana glauca. The sequence goes on along the minus strand of MU667035.1, from coordinate 5,406 downwards.
CCTGAAAGCCGTCTTCATAATATCAGAATCCCTAATCTTCAGCTATACCCTTGCTCCCTGGAGCTGGTCAAACAAATCATCAATACGCGGTAGTGGATACTTGTTCTTCACTGTCACCTTGTTCAACTGCCTGTAGTCAATGCACATTCTCATTGTGCCATCTTTCTTCTTCACAAATACGACCGGTGCACCCTACGGTGACACACTCGGGCGAATGAACCCCTTATTTAGGAGTTTCTGAAGTTGCTCCTTCAACTTCTTTAACTCTGCTGGTGCCATACGATAGGGAGGAATAGAGATGGGCTGTGTGCCCGGTATCAGGTCAATACCGAAATCAATATCCCTGTCCGGCGGCATGCCCGGCATGTCTGCTGGAAACACATCAGGGAAATCCCTCACAACGGGAGCCGAATCAAGACTAGGAGTCTCAGCTCTGACATCTCTCACAAACGCCAAATACGATAAACAACCTTTCCCAACCATCCACTGGGCCTTTAAGAAAGAGATCACCCTGCTGGGTACATAATTAGTCATACCATGCCACTCAATCCTTGGAACACCCGGCATAGCCAAGGTGACTGTCTTTACATGACAGTCCAGAATAGCATGACGCGGAGATAACCAGTCCATGCCCAGAAGAACATCAAAGTATACCATGCTTAAAAGCAATAAATCAACTCGGGTCTCCAAACCCCCAATAATAACAAGACAGGACCGATACACATGGTCCACAACAATAGTATCACCCACCGGGGTAGATACGTGCACAGGCAAAGCAAGACACCCTCGGGTCGTACCCAGATGATGGGCAAAATAGGAAGACACATAAGAGTATGTAGATCCGGGATCAAATGAAATAGAAGCATCCCTGTGGCAGACTGAGATAATACCTGTGATAACAATATCTGATGCAATGGCATCCCTCGTGTCTGGGTGAGCATAGAATCGAGCCTGACCACCACCAGATTTGTCTCCACCCCTAGGGCGGCCCTAGCTGACTGGCCCGCACCCCTACCTGACTGGGAGGGTGCTGAAGTGGATGGAGTAGAAGAGGAGGGCTGATCCCTCTGCTGAGACCGACCACCACGAAGCCGAGGACACTATCTCCTCATGTGGCCAAACTCACGACACTCATAGAAACTATCCGGTGCTGGAGAAGGGGACTGAAGGGAACCCATCGCACCAGAATGACCAGCCGATGCGCTCTGCGCAGAAGAACCCTGAGCTAAAAGGGAATATGATGAGCTCTGAGCTGGGAGGGCACTAAGTGAAGACTGGCCCTGCTGGAAACCAATATGACCACGGCCTGAAGATGCCCCACGATACTCGGGACGAGCTAACTGGTGAGGCCTGAAAGAACGACACCTGCTCTGCTGAACTTGGCCCCTAGACGGGGCACCACTGAAGCTACCCGATCCTCGAGGCCTCTAGTGGGTGGTAATGGTAGTCGTCCGCCACGTCCGGTAGCACGGGTTCTCGCCATCTGCGAGAGAATAGAATACAGAAATTTAGTTCTCGGATCAACAAAGTCGCACGACAAGAATTTCAAGAATTTGAAGTTTTCCTAAAGGTTCTACAGCCTCTCGAGGATAAATACAGACATCTCCATACCGATCCGCGAGACTCTACTAAACCGGCTCATGATTCGCGAGACCAAGTAACCTAGGCTCTGACACCAACTTGTCACGACCCCAACCCAGTCATGATGGCACCCAGCACACTACTAGGCAAGCCTGACCATTTCCAATACTTAACCCAATTGATAACTAGGGTTAGATAGATAAAATAGCGAATCACCAAAACCATTTTAAGTCAAGATCAAGAAATACTGATAAAACAAGGAAGTTTAACAAAATACAAAATATAGCCCAACCATGGAGCCGGTGTCACGAATATGAGCCTCTAAATATAGAATGACATCCTACTACAAAGTCTGTCTAAAATCCGATAACAAGGAAACAAAAGATGGGGGTAGAGGGGAGAGATCTAAGGCTGCGAACGCAGTGTGGCTACCTCGATGCTCCCGAAAAGCTAACTCTGCTCGTCCAAACTGGATCCACTCTGCCTGAGAAGAACCTAGATCTGCACGCAAGGTGCAGGGAGTAAAGTGAATACACCGACCCAGTGAGTAATGAATATAAATATAGTCTGAAAGTAAAAAATCACGAAAATGCACAAAGTAACCTATATCTAATAGTCCAGATAAATATCAGTGTAAACATGTAAACAATAATATAGTTAAGGAAAAGAATGCATGATATGATGCAACAGATATAATGGTACACTCTAGTACCTGCTGCGGCGTGCAGCCCGCTCCACTTATTTAACGTCGACGGCGCTCACTGGGGGTGTGTACAGACTCCGGATGGGCTCCTACAGCCCAAGCGCGATATCAGCCATCTCGTGGCGTCCAACAGGCTCTCGGCCTCAATATGAATATATCATCGCTGCAGCTTGCAGCCCGATCCATAACAAGGAAATTCATCCTCACTATCGGGACCTCGACCCATCTCAGTCAAATAAGTTCACAGCCACTCGGGCATGACATACTAAAGGGATATCAGCCCCTATGTCCTTTTCATTTAATATTCATGATTTAAAAACACGGTTTTTATTTTGTTTCAATGGTTGAAAACACGACTGAGAGTATAATTTATGCAAATAAGTGAGGAAAGCCAATGAAAATCTTCTAAGGATTCGACAGGTCGGCAAAAGGCCCAAAACATGGCAATAAGCCCAATTCACAGTGATAAGATATGCGTCTCAATCGCCAATATAGTGGAAATAACACTCGGGATGGACCAAGTCACAATCCCCCATCAACAAACGACGCCGCACTCGTTGTAGAATGCGTGTCACGCGTCAATATAGCATTACAATGTGAAAGTTCGGGGTTTCAAACCCTCAGAGCAGCATTTACATCAATTACCCACCTCAAGCCAGCCACAAGTCTAGTTCTCTATGCCTTTCCCTCACAAATCAACCTCCTCATGCATAGAATCTGGCCAAAACCACGAGGAATACATCACAATAGGCTAAGGGAACATAACCCAATCGAAAAGACTCGAAAAATATCAAAAATCATGAAGTTGGCAAAACCCGAGCCCCGGGCCCACTTCTCGAAAAATTACAAAATTCACATTACTGGATTCCTCGTTCGCCACGAGTCCGTACATATAAAATTTACCAAAATCGGAGTTCAAATGGCCCCTAAAATCCCAAATTTTCATTTCAAAACCCAAGCCCTAGTTCTTCAAATTTTCACGCAGTTTTCCAAGAATTAAAGGTTGATTCTTCAATAAAATAGCGTTTCTAGGTCACGAGACTTACCTCCAATAAATTCCCGTCAAAACCCTCTTCAATTTCTACCAAAAAGCTCTTGAGGTGGTCAACAATGGAGGAAAATAATGAATGGGTCGCGGATGAAATAACATAATAAACACTTCTGCCCAGCTATATTTTCTTCTATTTCCACTGGCCAACTTTACCCTTCGCGAACGCGGTGACTTACCCGCGAACGTGATGCCTTCCCTGATTCTACTACGCGATCGCGAACCTCTAAGCGCAAACGCGAACCTCTAAGCGCGAATGCGATGAACACCTAAGCTGGGCCCTCTACTTACTACTACGCGAATGCGGGCCCAGCACTGTGAACGCGAAGCACTAGGGCCTCAACTTACGCGGATGTGAAGAACACTTTCCAAGCCTCCCAACTTTACTCTACGCGTTCGCGACACACCCCACGCGAATGCGAAGAAGGAATCTTCTGCAATTACACAACTGAAAAAACCAGCAATTCCACAAGTCCAAAAATGATCCGTTTGATCACCCAAAATCACCCCGAGGCCCCCGGGACCTCAACCAAAGGCACCAACATATCCCAAAACATCATACGAACTTGTTCCAATCATCAAAACACATCAAACAACATTAAAATCATCAATTCACATCGGATTCAAGCCTAAGTTTCTTCAAAACTTCCGAAAAACGCATTAAATCAAAAACCCAACCAAAACACCTCCAAATGACCTGAAATTTTACCCGCACATCCAATATCACCTAACAGAGCTACTGCAACTCTCAAAATTCTATTCTGACTCCCGGATCAAAATCTCACCTACCAACCAGAATTTGCCAAAATACTAACTTCGCCAATTCAAGCTTAATTCTACACCGGACCTCCAAAATCAATTCCGATCATGCTCCTAAGTCACAAATCATTCCCCGAAGCTAACCGAAACACCGGAATTCACATTTGAGTTCTCTAACTAAATAGTCAACTTCCGGTTGACTTTTCCAAAACAAGTTTTCCTTTAAGAGAGTAAGTGTCTCATTTCCATCTAAACCAATCCAATTCGACTCGATCACCTCAAATACCGATAATGAATCATAGAGAAACAAAATATGGGGGAAACGGGGCGGTGACTCACGTGACGACGGGCCGGGTCGTCACAATCAGTTCGATTATTGGTTTACCCGATAAGATAAAACAACTAAAACAATTTCGCAATATATAAAACTGTCGAGTTCTCAATTATCTTGAGCCAAAAGTTAAGAAATAGGTCATATTTCCGTTGTCGTTGACAACTTTCTGATGCATAAATATAGGATTGCAAAGGTGGAATGAAATATGATTGTATTTTTAATAAAACGTGGTCTTGTATCCTTAAAAATAGTTAAACAGAAGTTTACTGCTTATGGTTCTTAATATTTCAAAAATAGAAACAATTTTTAAAATTATAAGTGAATAAGGCAACAACACCAAATTTATACATTTCTTGTAAAAGCTCATTTCATTTCTCATAAAATAGAATCTCCAAAAATGATTAAAGACTAGACAAACGATTAGAACAAGATCTCAAAAAATAGCAGCGCGCATACACACAGAAAAACCCCCAAACGATTGACGGGATGACTGGTGACTGGTGAGGGCATGAGCCGTAAGGCGGAGAACTGGTGAGGGCGTGAGCCGTGGTGAGGTGAAGAACTGGTGAGATTGGGCCGTANCAGGTAAATATTTAATTTAGGCCAAATATAACTATTTCAACTATTTTTGACTTCTTTAATTTATTTTCATCATAAAAAAGTAAAAAATATATATATATATAAAAATGGTTGCATATTACTCTACTTTAATGTATTAGATATTTTTAGAGAGGATATTTTCCTTTGAACCTATTTCTATTTTAATATAATCTTGAAAAATGTAGAAGAAAATAAATAATAATAATAATAATAGGACCTTATTTTTTTTGTCTTTGTATAATTTCGAAAATACAAAAATAGTTTCATTAATATTTTTGTAGTTACGTTAATCTTAAAAAAATACCCAAAAAATAGTTTGGTTTTAATTGTCATTCTCATTTTAACAGTTATTTTGCCTACGTGAGATTAATTAAATAAGAT
>MU667034.1:3689-17463 GCA_026770625.1 Nicotiana glauca | reverse complement strand
CTAAAATGTAAAAATTAAAAAATCTTAATGCATATGCATATTTTTGTATTTTTAATATGAGTTATTATGTGACCAAATGCAACCAAATTCTTAAAATTGTCAAAGTCATTTTTTGGAATAATTTGCTTAGGGTAAAAATCACGTGCTCACAGTTGCCCCTCTTTGCTCGGAAACACGAAGAGTTTTCGTGCAAAGACAAGTGAGCGGTAATGAGGGATTTTTACCCGTTCGCATATTCCGTGTAAAGCATTTTGAAAAGTTTGACTGCACCCTGCTTCAGAGGTTGCCCACATATCCTGGGCTAAACAGGAATCAGGTTAGTGTAGTTCAGGAATGTCTGGTAGATAGGACTACCAGGAGCTGTGATTTCATTGTGATTGCTGCTCCTGTTACTGCTCACTGACCTTCCTTATTACACCATGTCAATAATAAAAGAAGCTAGCCTAACCTATGAACTACGAATTACCAAAGTCCTATCTAAAATCTTCGAACTTGCGTCTTGTACTCCCTTGTTGTCTTGCAATCTTGTATTCTTTCCTCTTGCTTTGTTATCTTGTCGTCCTGTACTTCCTCTCGTTGTTACTTCAGATCATGTGTTGCGATGTCATCCCTTCCCTCCAAATGCTGAACTTGAAAAGACTCGGACTTGAATGTATTCCTCTGTTATCCAGGCGGGCTCCTAATTGCTAAACTTGACCTTAAATGTATTCCTCTGTTATTTCAGGCGGGCTCCTGACTACTGAAAATTGACAAACAAAGAAAACTTTCTGCCCCAGTTTGGAAAAAACTGGGTTTGTTACCAGATACTAATACGAATTTGAAAAATAAAGCTTGAATTGTAATACCTCTATTCTACAGGCGGGCGCCTGACCTTCTGACATTGGAATTATATGACTCCTTCCTCCTAACTTCAATTTTTAAAATGCATTTCTCTATTCTCCAGGCGGACATCCTGACTTCTAATTTTTAAAATGCATGTCTCTATTCTCCAGGCGGACATCCTGACTTCTAATTTTAAAAATGCATGTCTCTATTCTCCAGGCAGACATCCTGATTGCCAATTTTAAAAATGCATGTCTCTATTCTCCAAGCGGACATCCTGATTACCAATTTTCAAAATGCATGTCTCTATTCTCCAGGCGGACATCCTGATTACCAATTTAAAAATGCATGTCTCTATTCTCCAGGCGGATATCCTGATTACCAATTTTAAAAAATGCATGTCTCTATTCTCCAGGCGGACATCCTGATTACCAAAATTTAAAAATGCATGTCTCTATACTCCAGGTGGACAACCTGATTACCAAAATTTAAAATGCATGTCTCTATTCTCCGGGCGGACATCCTGATTACCAAAATAAAGAAGGAATTAATTTAAGAATAACAACTTGAATTGTATCACCTCTGTTCTTCAGGCAGGCTCCTGACTGCTAAAATTGAAATGTACGTCTGTGTTCTTCAGGCGAACTCCTAACTACTGAATTTGCGATCAAATGTATTCCTCTATTCTTCAGGCGGGCACCTGACTTCAACATCTCTCCATGTTACTCCTCATTTCTTTGCATTGTTCCCATGCCACACTTGTGATTAAACTTGATAACTGCCTTCCTTTCTTTTCATGGGGACTTCCTCCTGACGAACAATTTTCCCCTGTTTCAATCACCGAAAATTTGTTAGTTTTAAAAAAATGGTGGTTAGTTTATGGCATTCTTTGCTGCATCATCCTTCCACTTCCTTGCTTTGTGTCGCCTGACTCTCTCTGAACTTCTTCTGATCGGCTTCCATATTTCAATTTCCGACAACCTGAATGCTTTTACACCTTCCCCGTTTTGAATCTTTTGCCTGTATTCCCTTATTTTCCAAACTTTTCCCGAGTGTTTTTTCGATGAAACTTTCGGCGATTTCCTGTATCTCACTTTACACCCCATTGTTGTCGACATGCTCTGGCCACTTTATGTTTTACCATCCTCGGGAGTTGATAGTGGACTTTGAGATCATTTCCCATTTTACTGAATCATTTAGGCAAGGAAAAACCCCTTCCCAAAAGAATGAAATGCAATAATTTTATGAGTTAAGGATAAGAAGAATCCAAAACTAGATAACTGTCAAAAGAAAAAGAAAAGAAACTTACATGACCGGAACAGCTGGCATCAATGATCGTGACATACATTTCAGAATAAACGGCCCAAACGATCCCACTAACCATCTCTCAAATGCCATATTTCAATCGCTCGGAACTTCAATTGTTTGATTATTTCTCCCAAATCTTAACCTTATTCAACTTTTGATGCCATGAAACAATTTTTACCATCAATCTTTCTCTACCGGCCATTTCTTATCTCACTTTCACCTTGAGGTGCCCATGCGGATTTTCACCACTAAGACTCTCTCATTTTATTTTCTCTTACTCACGTCGCCTTATGGTTCCTGTAAGGGTTTTCACCGATAAGACTCTCTCATTTCATTTTCTGTCCACTCACATCGCCTTATGGTGCCTGTGAGGGTTTTCACCGATAAGACTCTCTCATTTTTCATCTTCCTTGCTTACCAGAGTGTTGCCCCTATTCCAAATCACGTTTCCCTGCTCGACTTGGCATTTCTCAAAACTGATCAAAAGGTCTTTCTTTGGACCGCAATGCAAGCTTTTGGATGGGTTAAAAAGAAGGTATAAAAAGGCTCAAAATATCTTTGAAACGGGTTACGATTACAACTTCCGGAATCCACTTTCTTACAACAATCACATCTTCTGCCCCAGTTTCTTGCTTGGGGATTTTCAAATTTTTACTTTGGTATGACTGAACCTCAGAGTAAGGCTGCCTACGTACCCTTTTTAGGGATCAAGTCAAACGTAGTTCACTTCATCGTAATTGCTTTGTTGTGATTTTTTTTTCTTCGTTTTTCCTTTTCCTTATTTTATGCGCGGCGCTCACATTTCTTGATTGTGCTGTTGATTCCGAAAGAGGGGTACGAATGACAAATAATTAAGGCTCAAAGGGGTAACAAAGGATAAAAGTGTTTGGATAGTAGAATAAAATGCCTTCTTCATTTCAATCTTAAATAAATGCCAATACAAGCAAATACATTCATAATAAATAAATCATACATAATATCTCTTGACAGCATCGGAATTGATGGCCATTTCTACACATTTTCCTTCTACGTCTGTCAAATACAATGCACCATTAGACAACACCCTGGTTACTACAAATGGCCCCTGCCAATTTGGGGCGAACTTTCCTTTTGCTTCGCCCCAATGGGGCAAAATGCGCCTTAACACCAACTGCCCGACTTCAAACTTCCTCAAACGCACTTTCTTGTTATATGCTTCTGACATTCTTCCCTGATATAGGTAACCATGGCATACTGATGCCAGCCTTTTCTCATCTATCAGACTCAGCTGTTCCAAACGGGCTTTTATCCATTCATCATCGTCGATCTCAGCTTCTGGAATGATTCGGAGTGACGGGATCTCCACTTCTGCAGGTATCACTGCCTCGGTGCCATACACCAATGAATAAGGAGTCGCCCCTACCGAAGTACGAACTGTGGTTCGATATCCTAACAATGCAAAAGGCAACTTCTCATGCCACTGTCTAGACCTTTCAANCCTTCAACCATCTTCCGCAGTATCTTCTTGATATTCTTGTTGGCCGCTTCAACCGCTCCATTTGCCTTAGGGCGGTACGGAGTAGAATGACGATGAGTAATCTTAAATTGCTCACATGTTTCCTTCATCAAATGGCTGTTGAGATTAGCCCCATTGTCCGTGATAATCACCTTTGGTATACCAAACCGACAAATAATATTCTCATGCACGAAATCCACCACAGCTTTCTTAGTCACAGACTTGAACGTCTTTGCTTCCACCCATTTGGTAAAATAATCTATTGCTACTAGAATAAACCTGTGCCCATTCGATGCCGCTGGATCAATCGGCCCAATAACATCCATGCCCCAAGTAACAAATGGCCATGGCGCTGACATTGTATGCAATTCCGACAGTGGAGAATGAATCAAATCCCCAAGCACTTGGCACTAATGACATTTGCGTACAAAACTGATATAATCCCGCTCCATCGTGTGCCAATAATACCCTGCCCACAAAATCTTTTTTGCCAAAACATATCCGCTCATGTGTGGTCCGCATACTCCATAATGTACCTCAGTCATGATAGATGTGGCTTGCCTCGCATCCATGCACCTCAATAATCTGAGGTCTGGTGTTCGTTTGTACAACACTCCTCCACTTAGGAAAAATCCACTTGCCAGTCGACGAATAGCCCTCTTCTGATCACCGGTAGCCTGTGCCGGGTATACCCTCATTCTTAGGTACTCCCTGATGTCATGGAACCAAGGCTCACCGTCATGTTCTTCCTCTATCGCATTACAATAAGCATTTTGATCATAGACCTGAATCTGCAACGGATCTACGTAAGCCTTATCTGGGTGGTGCAAATTTGAAGCCAAAGTAGCCAAAGCATCAGCAACCTCATTATGAATCCTTGGAATGTGTCTGAACTCTATTGAATGAAACTGCTGACAAAGTTCATGTAAGCATTGTTTGTATGGTATCAATTTCAGATCCCGTGTTTCCCAATCTCCTAGAATTTGGTGCACCAGTAGGTGCGAGTCACCCATGACCAAGACTTCCCAGACACCCATATCCACGGCTAGTCTCAAACCCATAATGCATGCTTCATATTCTGCCATGTTGTTTGCACAATAGAAACAAAGTTGGGCTGTAACCGGATAATGCTGACCTGTTTCAGAAATAAGTACGGCTCCTATTCCCATGCCTCTGGTATTTTCCGCCCCATCAAAGAACAATTTCCATCCCGCCTTTCTGCTTGATCCAGCTCATCAACGTACATTATCTCTTCATCGGGGAAATAAGTTTTCAAAGGCTCATAATCATTATCAACCGGATTCTCAGTCAAATGATCAGCTATGGCCTGTGCTTTCATTGCGGTCCGGGTCATATAGATGATATCAAACTCTGTGAGCAAAATCTGCCACTTTGCAAGCCTTCCCGTGGGCATAGGCTTCTAGAAGATATACTTCGGCGGGTCTAACCAAGATATGAGGTACGTCGTGTAGGACGACAAATAATGCTTCAACTTCTGCGCCACCCCGGTCAGGGCACAACACGTCCTCTCCAGATGAGTATACTTAACCTCGTAAGATGTGAACTTCTTACTGAGGTAGTAGATGACCTGCTCTTTTCTGCCTGTGACATCATGCTGCCCCAGTAAACAGCCAAATGAATTATCCAAGACTGTCAAATATAGAATCAAAGGCCTCCCTGGTTTTGGCAGAACCAACACGGGTGGATTCGACAAATATTCCTTTATCTTATCGAAAGCTTTCTGACATTCATCCGTCCATTTAACTGTGACATATTTCTTTAACAATTTGAAAATGGGTTCACAAATAGTTTTGAGCTGAGCAATGAACCTGCTGATATAAGTCAACTTTCCCAACAAACTCATCACATCGGTTTTATTTTTCGGGGGTGGCAATTCTTGAATGGCGTTAATCTTCAATGGATCCAATTCAATACCCCATCGACTGACTATAAATCCCAACAACTTTCCGGATGGCACACCAAAAGAGCATTTTGTAGGATTGAGCTTGAGATTGTACCTGCGTAACCTTTGGAAGAATTTCCTCAGATCTCTGACATGGTCATCCTGCTTCTTTGATTTTACAATCACATCATCTATGTACACCTCGATCTCTTTGTGTATCATATCATGAAAGATCGTTGTCATAGCCCTCATGTAGGTTGCCCCGGCATTCTTCAAACCAAACGGCATGACCCGATAGCAGTATGTTCCCCATGGCATGATGAATGTCGTCTTTTCCGCGTCTTCCTCGTCCATTAAGATCTGATGTTAACCCGCATAACAATCCACAAAAGAACCAATATCATGTTTGGCTCAATTTTCAATCAATATGTGGATGTTTGGCAATGGAAAATTGTCTTTTGGACTTGCCTTGTTGAGATATCGATAATCAACACACAACCTGGTTTTGTCGTCTTTCTTTGGCACTGGCACAACATTAGCTAACCAGGTGGGATACCGTGTGACCCGAATGACCTTTGCATCGAATTGTTTAGTGATTTCTTCCTTGATTTTTACACTTATGTCTGTTTTGAACTTCCTCAATTTCTATTTAACAGGTGGTAGCGACGGATCAGTGGGCAATTTATGGGCCACCAAATCGGTACTCAATCCTGGCATATCGTCATAGGACCAGGAAAAACATCCTTGTATTCCAACAATATTGCAATTATTTCTTCCTTGAGCTGTGGCTCCAAATGGACACTTATTTTAGTTTCCCGAACATTAACTTGATCCCCTAAGTTAACTGCTTCTATATCATTCAAGTTTGGTCTGGGTTTTTCCTCAAAAAGTTTTAATTCTTTACTAATTTCTTCATATGCTTCATCATCATATTCCTCTTCGTCATCACATTCATTTTCTTGTATTATTATTTCCGGGTTAAGTTGGCTTACAAGACCGGGCCGAGAAATCCTCATGCATGTCATGTCATGGATATCAGCATAAAAAGAACTGTACAGAAAAGAAAGAAAAATGGAAACAAAATTAGGAAAGAAGAAAGAAATTGCATTTCATTAAAATATAAAGATAACAGGGTTTAGCTCATCCAAACGGATGGAACATAGTCATGAGGATTACAAACCCTGGAATAATCCAGGTGAAAATAAAAGAAAACAAAGACCCACTACCTTGCCTCCCTCCGAACTGGCAGAGGAGTGGCTTCCCAGTTGTTGATATTAGCATGAGGTCCAATGTACTGAATGCCCGCATTGCTGGGTCCTTCTCCCGCTTGAACCACATTCACTTCTGCAAATACCCTTTTAAATGCTTCATCCAGATTACCCTCTGCCCCCATCAATGACCCTGCCACTTGTATTGCTTATTGCTTTTTAGCCCTCGGCCTGATAAAAGATTTCGACAGACGCGAAATTGGTTTGGGCAAAACCCACGCTTCCCTTTTCAACTTGCGGGCTCTTCTGATATCTGCTATTGTAGGCTTGAACCCCAATCAAAAGGTGTCTAAATTCTTGGGCAAAGACATGGGTTGAAATATGCCCTGCAACTTAGCACCCAGACCTTCTCCGGGGACAAATCCATGACCTATCATTTCTGACACCACCATGATAGTTGCGGTTGCTATTTGTGGATGCTGGATGATTTTTCCCTCTGGTACCCTATCTACATTGATCGTGTCGAACACTTGGTAAACCCATGGCCCTTTGTCACCCTCGGTTTCCATAAAGGGCACAATATCACCGCGGTCAATGCTTTTAGGATCTTCTCTATGCAATACTACCTCTTGACTATCCTATTCGAACTTGACCATCTGATGCAGTGAAGAAGGCACTGCTTTAGCTGCATGAATCCATGGCCTTCCCAACAAAAGATTATATGACACTACTACATCCAACACCTGAAATTCCATGGTGAACTCCACGAGGCCGATGATTAGCTCAAGGATGATGTCTCCCACTGTGTCGGTGCCGCTTCCATCAAAACCTCGGACGCATACCCAGTTTTNGTTAGCAATGGTTTCCAAGTGATTTACAGAAATCTTATCTGGTACATGAGTTTCATTCAATATCTTCATCAGAGCTTGGCGATGTTCATTGGAGTGGATCAACAATGACAGCATTGAAATATGTGACGGAGTTTTCTTCAGTTGCTTGACGATGGAATAATCTCGTACCCTCATCTTTTTTAGAAATTCTTCTGCTTCTTCTTTGGAGATAGCCTTTTTGACCAAAGTCGGGTTGTCTTTGGCAGCCCTAGCTTTCCTTAATTCCTCGGGAGCGAAACAACGCCCCGATCGAGTTAATCCTTGTGCTTCACAGCTTTCTTCCTCAATCTCTTTTCCTTTGTATACTACTGTCACTTTTTCGTATTTCCATGGCACAGCCTTGCTGTCGATCACAGGTAACTGAACCACTGGCCTGATGATTACCGGCTCTTCATAAGCACCTTTCACGATGACTGCGGGCACGGGCAATGCCCCTGGTACCACTACCTTGACTGGCTCTGGTTTCTTTGCGATAGGTGATCCATTTCCCAACACCGCCACTGGCTTATCACCTGCATCTTTCAATTTCAATCCTGCTTGTTTCTAAATTGGCTTCCCTTTTGAACTATCCTTGACTGCACGAATCATCATTACCGTTTGTAAGGGCTTCTTTCCTTCTCTGTCCTTATGTACCAACTCAATCACATTAGTCTCGTGATGCGCTAGCAGTGGATTCTGATTGATGTTGGGCGCTTCTGGGGCATGCACCTTGATTCGGTGGCTGTCAATGAGTTCCTGTACTGCATTCATCAACTTCCAACACTTCTCAGTCTCATGTCCAGGCATGCCCGAGCAATACTCACAATGGACAAATTGGTCCAGATTTTTAGGAAGTGGGTTTGGCACCTTGGGCTCGATCGGAGTTAACATTCCTAATTGCTTCAGTCTGTGGAATAGGGATGTGTAAGATTCACCCAATGGGGTAAAATTTCTTTTGCTTGGGGCTTTTTCGTTCTGAAAAGTTTGGTTTGGGTGGAAACCGGGTCCTGGTTTGTCAGCCCTGGGATGTGGATGTGTGTTTTGTGGGGGTGGATAGGTATTTTGAGGAGCTAGCGCATGCCATTGTGGATGCGCCGGGGGTTGAGGGTATACTTGTGCATGATGAACAGAGAAATAGGGATCTAGTGGGTGATAGTATTGTGGTGGGCCAGATGGGATGTATGGGTAATTTGGGTGGTGGGGTCTTGGTTGGCTATAATAGGGAGTATTGCTGGGCCAGGACCAAGTACTTGCTTCCACTGTGGCTACCTCTTCTTTCTTCTTCTTACCTATCACACTACCAGTGCCGCTTTGAATGGCCTTTGTGGTGGCTTTCAATGCCGAATAACTCAAAATTTTGTTAGACTTCAAACCTTCTTCGATCATAGCACCCATCTTTACTACCTCGTTGAATGATCTACCCACAGAGGTCACCAGATGCCCCAAATATGTCGGCTCCAACGTTTGCAGAAAATAATCTACCATTTCGCATTCCTTCATCGGGGGGTCCACCCTGGTAGCCTGCTCTCTCCACCGAAAACCAAAATCTCTGAAACTCTCTCCTGGCTTCTTCTAGAATTTTAGCAATGACAACCGGTTAGGAACTATCTCAAAAATATACTGAAAGTGGCTAATGAATGCCCGTGCCAAATCGTCCCATGCATACCATCTACCGGGATCCTGTCTCATATACCATTCTAACGCAGACCCGCTCAAGCTTTGCCCGAAATAAGCTATCAACAATTCATTCTTCCCTCCAGCCCCTCTCATCTAGCTGCAGAAACCACGCAAATGGGCTACTGGGTCGCCGTGCCCCTCAAACAAGTCAAATTTTGGCATTTTAAATCCTATCGGCAACTGAACATCGGGAAAAGGACATAGGTCTTTGTATGCCACACTGACTTGTCTTCCTAAACCATGCATGTTCCTGAAGGATTGCTCCAGGCTTTTGACTTTACGGATTACTTCCTCTTGTTCTGCGTTCTTAACTGGTTTCTCAACCTCTTCGGGGTTCTCAACACGAGGGGTATAGGTATACTGCTCAGGGATTTTAAAAGTGGGCTCAGGAGGATAATATTGATCATCGTAAGCTTGGAACATTGGCTCACTGGATGATCTTTGTAATGTGGCTGGAGGGGTCGCCACAAAGACTAGAGCTGGAGGCGGAGGAGGATTCTGTTTGGGTGGTGGAGCTGGAGGAGCGTATGAAGTGGTGGCATAGCCCTGGGTGTGATATAGAAAAGAGGGCGACGCATTAGGAGTGGGAGTCTCTTGAGGCTGCACTAGAGGTGGGAAATAGGATGGGTTGGCGGGGTACAGAGGCGCCGGTTACCCTTGAGACCAAGCTTGGTACATCTCAGCCATCTGTGCTTTCAATTTCCTCATCTCTTATTTCATGGCCACTACCTCACTTACTTCGCCTTCCTTTGTAGGGTCCACAATACTGGCGTCAGATTCCTGTCCTGTCATCTTATCTTTTGATCGAGTGTTGTACGGATGAGTTGCCATAACTGCCAATCAACTAACCTCCTTCCTGGACTCACACATTTAAACAGCCACTTGGTTAATGACATAGTTTTTGGACAGATTAGATAACCGCACGTAGGCATGAATGCACCTATCCAGTCAATCCTTTATATTATGTATTTGTTCATCCGCATGTGTCATCCCGGCATTTTCATTTTTCGATCTAACCTATTTTGCTCTCTTTTCCTCTATTTTCCGTTCTTGCTCTTTTCCAATTTTATTCAAATCTTTATTTTCCGCTTCCTCTTTCCTTCTTTAATTCTTTCTTTTGTTTTTTCCACGCTCTTTTTTCTTTTCCTTTGTTTTTCCGCTCTTTTTCTTTATTTTCTTTTATTCTCTCCTTATTCCTTTTTTATTCATTTTTCTTTTCTTGTATTTATTTTTTTTCTTTTTTTTTTCTTTGAAACTATGGTTGAATCCTATAGAGATTGCCTACGTATCATGACCCCGCACAAATCAGACCAGGCGTAGTTCGTGAAAATAAATGCAAAAATAAAGTGAAAACCAATTTTGGGAATTTTCAATATTTATTGATAACATAAACTATTACAAACTACACTTTTGCAAAGAGAAAGATACCAACTAAGATCAAACTATAAACTTCAAAACTACCTATTCAATAGAAGAAATGATGGACAAACCGTCTTAGATACAATACAAATACTAACTAGGCATATTCTAATGCTTCAAACCTAGATGTCTGTGGGGCGTCGTTCGGCCTCACCGCGGACTTAGGTGCCAAGTCCCTTTCTAGTTGTTCCAGATCATTCATGGTTCTTTTCACATATAACATCACTGCTTGGACGAAAGTAGTTAGGGTCATGTCTGCGTATGCCCGGCATCTCCTGAAAATGGCATGACCAATGGCCTTTATCCTGTATCTCGTTTGCCTTTTCTCCATAATCAAGCGCTTTATCTGGTTGCTGTATGTTTCAACTATTTGGGAGTCCTGGAGGTGTTGATCTTGTAGCAATTGGATCTCTACTTCCATTTGGGCCAGCAAATTATAACAATGCCCGTTCTCAACTTCAAAACCTCTAGCCTGTTTTTCAAGGGCCATTATCTTTCTTTGTAGATTAGCTACAATTTCTGCATGATCTCTTTTTAGTTGTTGAAGATACTGACGTTGCTCTACGGATTTTTTAGCCCATTGATCCCTGAGTTCTGCCTGATATTTTCTGATCTTTCCAGCTTACCTCGACACTCGTTGATCTCGTTCCTCAAACCCTTTATGAGTCTTTCGTCAGATATACCCCTTTGTTGGTTCTTGGAGGCTGTTTTCATTTGTTGGATTTGAGATTTGAGTGTCTCATTTTCTTGGATTAGCTTGTTTCTTTCCCCTTGATCCGCAGCGGCTTGCACACTATTTTCGAATTTCAAACGTTCTATTTGCTGCTTTAATTTTCCAATCTCAGCGTGGTAACCCTCTTCTTTTGCTAGCCACTGCTCTTGTGATACTTCCACAAAATCTCGAGCGTGAGGCCTTTTGGCTGGACTTTGATGTTCAAGCTCTCTTTTGTACCATGCGACGTAATTTGGTGCCACCTCTCCTCTGACCCGATCAGACACACAAGTATTGGCCTGTAAGCATTGGCCTTCGTTCCACACTTGGCGGACTATTGCTTCAGGAAATTGTCCATCCGGGCTGATCTCCACAACTTGGCTGCTCAAATCTTCCTCAGGTGGGATTATTTGGTATCTCCCAAGTTGTCTCAACACTCGATAAGGTGCATAAGGCTGGATGCTATGCAATCCCATCAGGAGGAAACACGATCCAGCAGCAGTATAACCCCCTTGCCTTTGCTCTTATGGGCAACCACACCAAAGTCCATTGTATCTGATTGGCCTTGTGTGCGCATAAGTATAGCACCCTTGCCTTTGCTCCTTCAAGTAAATTGACCCCATCAATTCTGGCAGAGAATTCCCCAATACAAGTTTTACTGGGGGAACCATAACTCAAAAACTGGGAACGATGGCATATGTGCTCGATCATCCACATTTGTAATAACATATTACACCCCTCAAAGGACGCGCCACCAGCTTTACAAGTAGTAAGAGCTCTGAATATGTCAGACACAATCATAGGGTCAAGAGTACTCCCATTTTTGCTCATCAACGCACTGACAATCCCGACTACTTTTATATCGATATTCCCATCTTTCCTTGGGAAGACTATGGTGCCTAAAAAGGTTATCATGAAAGCCACTCTTCTGTGTTCATCCCACTTCCGCCTGCTATTCTTACTATACAATTGGAGATCTGGGTTGTTAAACCCTCCCACATGGCCGTATCTATCATATATGAATCCATGGCCATATCTATCATATATGAATCGGGGATTGCAAAAACCCTGCACCAAATCCGGATTGTGAACTGCCCTGGGTATTTTTAATATGTCTAAAACCCGCTGTATTGTGATAGCCCTTGGAGAGACTGGATATTGTTTTTTTAATGGGATCTCATCATGTCCGATATACCCGGATATCTCTTCTAATGTAGGAGTCAACTCAAAATCCGAGAAATGAAAGACATTATGGGCTGGGTCCCAGAAAGTAACCAAAGCTCTGATGATGTCACCATGAGGACTGATGTTTAATAAACCCACGAGACTTTTCAAATGTTTCTTCGCCTCATCCTGCCCTTCCTTATCCAAGTCATTCCACCATAACTCCAACTCGAAAGGGACTTTTGTTAATATTGAAAAAGGCTCATTTTCTATTGTGCTCGTCCTGCACATTTATTAAGGTGATTTTTAAAAGAAGAAAACTTATATTTGACATTAGAGAAAACAAACAAAACCCATTTATATTCCATAATTTAACGGCAAAATTTTAGTTTTCAAAACACGGCCTCCGACTCATATAATTTAAGATAAAATGACCCTGTATCGCAAACACGGCCTCTTGGCGCCTCGAGGGCGCAGATTTTAAGGCTGTGAGGGCCCAAAATACAACCAAAGGCGGCTATCTATGCGAGATCAGCCTTCCGACGTTCCATTGGGAACATTTGGCTATTTTGCAAGATAGCATCACCTAACACTTTTATAACAAATAAAATTTGGCGTAATTTGACCGCTTTACAAAAGAAAGGTTGGACCCGACGAGGGTTGCCTACGTATCCCACACCTTGTGAGAATCAAACCGGCGTAGTTCGGTCAAATAAACTAATTAAAATTTTACCACAAAATTTTCCAACTATTTTCTATATTTTTTGTAATCAAGATGAAGTGACCAAATTTGTATTGTATATTTTTTTCAAACCACTTCGAAAATAAAGAAAACTCTTTACCCTTTTTTTCTTTTTCTTTATATAAAACAAAACATTTATCCCTTTTTCATTCTTTTCTTTTTTTTTTCTTCTCAACTGCTAATTCTCTCGCTTTTGTCTTCTCTCATATTCTAACATTCCAGAAACCGGTCAACATGCGGGTTTGAACAAATAAATGCACGGAACAAGTAGAATGCACCAGGATGGTCTTTTTCATTTCGGATTGCTAGCCCTAGACGGACCCAACCCCTGTGCTGTGTCCCCTAAGTCAAATGCAGCATGATGCAAATAAGCATTTACTACTAGGGATCCGGCATGAATTCAAGTTATTCGAGATTCAAAACCTGGGTCAGTGTTCTAGACAGTGTATCCGAGC
>MU667032.1:18599-76177 GCA_026770625.1 Nicotiana glauca | reverse complement strand
CAATGCAAAACTATATATTTTTTTTTGAAATTTTAGGAATAATTCTCATATAAGGCAAAAATCACGTGCTCACAGATATGATATGTGATATTGAAATGCCTCGTACGTGAGGTGAAAAGTGCGTACTTGAGCTACTTGTTGAAAATCCATTTTTACTTCAAGTATTTAAATTGATTTTTCTTGCTTACCTGTTTATTCTAATTGCAAGTTTAACTTGTATTAGTTTATAGAAGCATGTGTAGTTGACTTACTTGTCTATTTGCTTAAACTGTCTTGTTTGCACTCTGTGAAACATGTTAGGTTAGAAGTTACTATTACCTATTTTGAGTTAGTATTTATCCTAATGATTGAGTTGTTATTGTGTGTTTTAAATTTGGGACTACAGGACGTCAAATCGGGAGATCCCCCGGCAATTGATATGTTCTGGATTGAGGGTGCGGGATACCAAGAGATCCCTGGAACATGAATATATAAGAATTGAGGATACCAAGAGATCCTCGGGATACCAAGATATCCTTCATGTACAAGATAAGGATACCAAGAGATCCTCGGGATACCAAGAAATCCCCGGCTATTTTTCCTGTTGTGAGTAGTATTTCCTTGTATTGTCTTGTTTTCTGCTTTCCATTACTGCTTTTCCTTATTTATCCTGTTTTGATTCTCGCTGTAGATTTTATTTATACTTTTTTGTTGATATTATCACTTATTATGTTTTATCTCAGTAGGGCCCGGACCTTCCTCGTCACTACCTGATCGAGGTTAGGCTTGGCACTTACTGAGTACCACTATGGTGTACTCATGCCCCTTCTGCGCATGTTTTTCATGTGCAGATCCAGGTACCTACACCAAGACACACTATCCCCAAGACGGAGATATCTAGCGGAGACTTCGAGGTATATCTGTCGCGTCCGCAAACCAGGAGTCTCTATCTTATTCCAACTTTAGTTGATAGCCTTTCCTTTCTTACAGTTGTTTAGACATTTTGGAGTAGAGCAGTATATTACATTTCTGTTAGCTTGTGTTTCCCTTGAGTTTCCGGGTTTTGGGATGTTGTTATAGATTTCTGTGATGTTGAATCGTATATTCCAAGCGGCATTTATATACATTTTCTCTTAGCTGCTTAATTGAAGTTATTTACTTCCACAAGTTATTTTATTTCTGCAGTGTTAGGCTTACCTAGTCGTAGGGACTAGGTGCCGTTATGACATGTTCACGGAGAGCGAACTGGGGTTGTGACACTTCTGAAGCAAACTACCAGGTCTCTGATACTCGAACTTTACTTGCTGAAAATTCAAACACCAAGCTACACATGCAATAATATCCTTCTTCATCCTTCTCCACCAATAATGTTATTGCAAGTCTTGATACATCTTAGTGGCGCCCGGATGGATGGAATGTCTTCTCCAGAATCAACTCTCGAAGTCCATCCACATTAGACACACAAACACGACCCTGTATCCTTGAAACTCCATCATCTCCAACTATAACCTGCTTGGCATCACCGTGCTACAATGTGTCCCTAAGGACAAGCAAATGATGATCATCATACTGCCGCCTCTGATACGCTCAAACAAAGAAGACCAAGAGACTGTACAAGCTAGAACACGACTGGGCTCCGAAACTTCCAACCTCATGTACTGATTTGCCATGTCTAAAGCAAGCAGTCTCTCACAGGCTGGAATATACGCAAGACTATCCATACTAGCTGACTTCCTACTCAAAGCGTCAGCCACCACATTTGCCTTCCCGGGATGATACGAGATAGTGATATCATAGTTTTTCAATAGCTCCAACCACCTCATCTGCCTCAAATTGAGATCCTTTGCTTGAACAAGTGCTGCAAACTCTTATGATCCACGAATACCTCACACGACACACCATATAGATAGTGCCTCCGAATCTTCAGCCCGTGAACAATGGATGCTAGCTCCAAGTCATGAACTGTATAATTCTTCTCGTGAATCTTAAACTATCACGAAGCATATGCAATTACCTAGCCACCCTACATCAATATCGCACTAAGTCCAATACGAGATGCGTCATAATATACTATATATGGACCTAAACCTATAGGCAATTCCAATATCGGCATCGTAGTCAAGGCAGTCTTGAGATTCTGAAAGCTCGCCTCACACTCATCCGACCACCTGAACGGGGCACCCTTTTAGGTAAACCTATTTATCGGGGCTGCTACGGATGAAAACCCCTCCACAAACCGACAGTAATAACCCGCCAAACCTAAGAAACTCCGGATCTCTATAGCTGATGTGCGTCTAGGCTAGTCCTTGACTACCTCAATCTTCTTAGGATCCTCCTGAATGTCCTCTACTGATACAACATGACCCAAGAATATAACTAAACTCAACCAAATATTTCGTAAACTTAGCATATAACTGGCTATCTCTCAAAATCTGAAGAACGATTCGAAGATGATGTTCAAGCTCCTCCCGGCTGCTGGAGTAGATCAAGATATCATCAATAAAAACAATCACGAAGGAATCCAGATAGGTCTTGAACGCCTGGCTCATCAAATCCATAATGTTGTTGGGGCATTTATCAACCCAAATGACATCACTAGAAACTCATAATGCCTATATAGAGTCCGAAAGGCTGTCTTAGGGACATCGGATGCCCTGATCCTCAACTGATGGTAGCCAGACCTCAAATCAATCTTTGAAAACACCTTAGCACCCTGAAGCTGATCAAATAATTCATCAATCCACTGCAATGGATGCTTGTTCTTAATGGTGACTTTGTTCAACTGTCGATAATCTATGCACATCCTCATGGATCCATCATTTTTCTTTAGAAACAACACTAGCGCACCACAAGATGAGACACTGGGACTAATGAAGACCTTATCAAACAAATCTTGCAACTGATCCTTCAATTCTTTCAACTCTGGCGGAGCCATACAGTATGGCAGAATAGAAATGGGTTGCGTGCCTGGAGCCAAATCAATGCAAAAGTCAATATCCCTATCATGTAGAATCCCCGATAGCTCTACAGGAAATACCTATGGAAACTTACGAACAACTGGTACAGAATCCATGGATGGAACCTTCGCACTAGAATCACGAACATAAGTCAAATAAGCTAACACCCCTTCTCGATCATACACCGAGCCTTCATATAAGAAATAACACTATTTGTATGATGACCAGGAGTCCCTATCCACTCTAATAGAGGTAACCCCGACAAGGCTAAGGTCACGGCCTTGGCGTGACAGTCTAATATAGCATGATAAGGTGACAGCCAATCCATCCCCAAAATGACATCAAATCAACCATACCAAGGAGTAGGAGATCTATGATGGTCTCAAGACCCCCAATAATAACCACACACGAGCGATATACATAATCTAAAACAATATAATTACCCACCAGTGTGGATACATACACGGGAGAACTCAAAGAATTACGAGGCATAACCAAATTTGAAGAAAAATAGGAGACATATAGGAATATGTAGACACTGGATCAAATAGAACTGAAGCAGATCTACTACAAATTGAAACAATACATGTGATAACAACATCGGATGACTCAATCTCAGGTTGACTGGGAAAGTATAACATCGGAGTTAGGCCCCAACACTCTGAACTATACCCCTATGACGTCCTCCTACTGGCTGGCCTCCACCTTTAGTGGCCTGACCTCCACCTCTAGCTGTCTAAGCAGTTGGTGGAACACCTAGTGTTGGGACCATGGCACGAGAACCTTGATGTTGAGAACTGCTCGATGCTCGAGGGCAATACCTAGCAATGCACCTTGGATCGCCACAAGTATAACAAGACCTCGACTGCTGAGACTGCTAACCCTAATAGCCTGGGTAACCACCCTAAAATCTCTAGAGCAGAGGTGCACTGATAGGAGCTGGTGGTGCACTATAGGGTAGCTGATCAGAATACTGTATATGAGAGCCAGAACCACCTGAAGCATCGTGAGAAGCCTAAAGTGCTGAATGAAATGGCCTGGGAGCGTGGCCTCTACCAAAATAACCCTTGCCTCCAAATGAGGTACCACTGAACCTACCAGAATGATGAGGCCTCTTGTCAGACCCCTAACCACTCCCCTGAGCTAAAATCATCTCTACTCGTCCGGCCATATTGGCCGCATCCTGGAAAAAATCTTGCTCCATGTCTCTTTAGTTGTCTGCAATCTGATAGGTTGATCGAGTCCCTCAATAAACCTCCTCTCTCTCTCTCTCTCTCACTAAGAATTATAAGAAGAGCATGATGGTCAAAATAAACAAACACAGTCTCTTACTGAATGACAGTCATAGAACCCTGCTGAAGATGCTCGAACCTCCTGGAATAGTCCTCTATCTAACTGATAGGAAGGAACTTCTCGAGAAATATCTAAGAGAACGGGTCCCAATTCAAGGTAGGCAACCCAACTGGTCTAGTCAACAAAAAATCATTCCACCATCTCTTGGCGGACCCTATCATCTGGAATACAGCAAAGTAAACCTCATTGGTCTCCATTATCCCCATATTCTGCATTACCTCTTGGCAGCGGTCAAGATAATCTTGTGGATCCTCATAGGCTTCCCCACTGAAATGAACCGAAAAAAGCTTGGTGAAGCTATCCAACCTCAACAAAGCATCAAAAGACATAACTGATCCACCAGCGGCCTAAGCCACAACAACTGGCTGAGCTACTCCCACTAACTGAGTTGCTGCAGTTTGAAACTGAAGAGCTATCTGCTCCGGAGTATAGGTAACGGGAGTCTGGGCTCCTCCTCCGGCCTAAGAGACGGCGGATGCTACAGGAAATGTGTCAGTCTCAGCTACACTCTCCATAAGGCCCACTAGATGGACCAAATCATCCTGAAGTACTGGAGTAGTGATGAACCCCTCGGGAACCTAAGCCGGCCCTACCGAAACGGTCTTGGACTGAACCTCATCATCAAACTCCACCTGAGACTCCGTTACTAGTGTTGTTGCTCGAGCTCTAAGCTGAGCCCTGCCCCTGCCTTGGCCTCTGGAACGGCCTCGACCTCGTCCTCTTCCCCTCGTAGGAGTTACCACTAGAGGCTCGGGCTGCTGATCAGTTGATGGTACGTGTTCTCGCTATCTTTGAAAGAACTGGAGTGGAAAGTTTAATTAGCATTGAGAAATCAAATCACACAATAAAGAAGAACAGAAGCAAAGTTGCTCCAAAACTCTGTAGCCTCTGAGGGATAAGCACAGACGTCTCCGTACCGATCCCTCAGACTCTACCTAGCTTGTTCGTGAATTGTGAGACCTAGCCAACCTAGTGATGTGATACCAAATTGTCACAACCCGGGTTTCCCACTGCCGAGATCGTGATGGCGCCTAACCTTACGATTTCTAGGCAAGCTAACATATAAAAAGTAAATACACCACCTCTTTAGGAAATTCGCTACATGACAATGATTTAAAACATAATGATTTAATGAAATACGGAAGTTTATAATTACCCAATATCTCAACACTACCACCCAAAATCCGGTATCACAACTCACGAACTTTTAAGAGTCACTACAAATATGGGTTTAAAGGAAATACATCTGTTCTTGAATGAAAAGAAAATAGAAAGACTAGGATAAATGGAAGGGGACTCAAGGGTCTGCGAACGCCGACAGATCTACCTTGGGTCTCTTGATGGGTTGAAGGCAACAACCCAACTATGATCAACGAGGTCCGGTATCGAAATCTGCATAGAAAGTGCAAAGTGTTGTATTAGTACAACCGACCCCATGTAGTGGTAAGTTCCAAGCCTAACCTCGGCAAAGTAGTGAAGAAACTAGGACATGACAATAACATGAACCTATAAAATTAAAACATATACAAAAAGATAATAATAAATGGAAACTAAGAAAATATTAACAGGAAGGGGAAAACATGCTGAGGGGAATATCAAATCTTGAAAATAGCACAGTAAAGAAATGCAGTAAATAACATGCTTTACACCAACGAAAGTAATAACATAGCAAACAAATGCACGACATCATCCTTCATGTTTTTACTCTCTTCCTCACCATAAGAAACAATACAAATGGCACAACATCACCCTTCGTGCATTAACTCTCTTATAACATGGCATGATATCACGCATCGGGCATTAACTCTCTCATAGCATGGCACGGCATCACCTTTCGTGCATTATCAATTATAGAATAAGGCACAGCATCACCCTTCGTGCATTATCACTCACTCACAATACATTGCACGGCACCACCCTTCGTGCTTTACACTCTTCCTCACCCAAACAACAGAATAATAACAACCCGACAAGGGAATCATTAATAACCAACCTCGTTTTAATATTCAACTTTACAATATAAATCTCAACTTGAGTCAATACTCAACCGATATCTAATTCCACGAAAAAAACATGATAAGATTTGTTTAACATGAAGAATGACCAATTTAAGCATGAACAATACGAATAAAGAATACAAAGCCACAAGTAATAGACTCACTCGCATGCTATGACTTGACGTCGACATATAGGTACTCTTCACCACACCTATACATCATACTCAATAACCGAACACGTAGCAAATAAGGCAAAAACACCTAATCCCATATTTTGACGGGCCCGAAGGGTCCGTAGTAAAATACTGGATCTGAGCGTATGCCCGGAATTGAATTTCGATGTCCCTAGCCCGAGAAATAAATTTTTAGTAAAATTATTAAACTGGAAATATAAATGTTTTAAGAATTTTTTTAATAGTTGATGTCGCTGGTATCGGGTCCGTATTTTGGTTCTGGAGCCAGGTACAGGTCTGTTATGATATTTATACCTTATCTGTGAAATTTGGTAAGAAATGGGACTGATTTGATGTGATTCGGACCTTTGGTTGAGAAAATAGAACTTTTGAACCATCTTGTATATGTCATGCAATTTGATGCTAAAATTATAGTTCTAGGTGTTATTTTTGTGATTTGATCACGCGAGAAAGTACGTATGATGTTTTAAGACTTGTGAGCATGTTTGGTTTGGAACCTTGAGGGCTCGTGTGAGTTTCGGATAGGCTACAGGATGCTTTAGACTTAGAAAATCTGGCATTTTGCTACAGCAACTGTTCTGGTGTGTCCTTTTTCGCATTCGCAAAGCTACTGTCTCGAGCGCGAAGGGTGGGCTGGTCAGAGTGAGTTTTTCTTCTTTGCGAGTGCGAAGACCTTGTCGCTAATGCGGAGTGATGGGAGATTTACCCTTTACGAACACGACCGGTACATCGCGAACGCGAAGTATTGGGGACCTGGGGGAGGGGTCAGACTGCCTTCTACGCAAACACGAGCAAGGGATCGCGAACGCAAAGGACAAGGGGGAAAAGTCTTCGTGAACGCAATGGAGGTTTTGCGATCGTGTAAGCTAAGCAAGGCATCTCTTCGCGAACGTGAAAGTGTCCTCGCGTATGCGATGAACACTATCGCCCATTTCGAAAACAATCCCAAATCGGGAGTTGGGTCATTGTTTCAAATTTTCAAAAGCTAAACGGCCTAGGGCTGATTTTTCAAAAGACAATTTCTTCCCCAAAGTGTTGGTAAGTAATTCTAAACCATTTTTTATCAATTACCCATTGCATTTCATCAATTTTCAACCTAAAATCTAGTGTGTTCATGGTAGAATTTGGTGGTTTTGAGTAGAAACTAGGGATTTGGGCAATTGGGGATTTAGACCTTAAATTGTGGTCGGATTCTAGAACTAACTATATATCCGGTCTTGAGGGTGAATGGGTAAATGAATTTTGGTCCGAACCTCGGGTTTTGACCAAGTGGGTCCGAGGTCGAATTTTGACTTTTGGGGGAAAGTTTGGGAAAGCTAAATTTATGCATTGTAGTTTATTCCTTTAGCAATAATTATTGAGTTAATTAACTAGATACGAGTGGTTCGGAGGTTGAAACTAAGGGAAAAGCGGTGTTAGAGGCTTGAGTTCGGACGTGGAATCTAGGTAAGTGTTGTGGCTAACCTTCTCCGTTCACTCAAAATGTTACCCCGAAGTCAACTGAAATCAGCTTTTAAAGGCAACACTTAATATTCTCTCAAATTTTCACATTAATGCTTTTCAGAAATGTACCCGGACTGTGCATGTAAATCGAAGACGAATAAAATGAGGTTTTGAAGGCATTGAAATCCCGAATTAGGTTCTAAAACATAAGATGACCTTTCGGTTCATCATAGAAATTAGCATGAATTAATTCTTACTATAATTAATTGCAGTTTCTTCCACTAAAAATTGCAGTTGAATTCCTCAATATGAATTTCAAAAATTCAATAACACTTATTTTAACTCCCATGCTAAGATCTCAAATACTAGTTAATTAAATTAAATCACTACAAATTTAACTTGATCAACTAATTAAATCCGTTATAATTTCGCTTAAATCATTTCATGTGGCGGATACAAAATCCATCGGTCGGGCTTTCACATGAAAACTTATAATCTTACATAAAGGGGTATCATCAAAGTCAAAACCGAGTCATGAATTCTATCAACCAATTGTTATTTCACAAATATTATTCGTCACTGTCCAATCTATTAGGCATACACTAACTCTGAATAGAGTCATACCTTTTGATAACTCTAAACAATAAACAAATTACATTGATCATAATAATTATATCAAGATTAGGAGTATAAGCTCATTTAGTGAAATAGAGAAAATGTTTTATATATATTCAATACAAAAATATCTTTTCTCTACTTGGTCTGTTCAATATATACTAAGTATACTAGAACAAGAAGTCGGATTTATACCACTCCCATAATCAAGAAAAATTATACTATAATCTTGTGCTACAATCATCAAGATATTTTATCCAATAATATCTTTGATTGTGAACATAATTTATTAGTTATGAGAACTGACAATTTAATCTTGTGTGCATGAGGTAAGAATCTATACACTAAATTGTATACTACATAACTAAAAGGACACACATGTAACAAATGATCTATTTAAAACAGTACTTTGTTGAATTGAATAAATTAAATAAATAATTGTTCCATAAAAAATAAAATCAAATATTATGTCTAAACCGCATGGTTAATAGTATATCCCAACACGTGCCACGTTTCAAAATAACAAGACATGCCAAGTCAATTTAAATGTCCAATGAAACTGCACCACATGTGCAAGTAACATGTTCTGGCCAATCAAATACGGTCATGTCACTCTTCAATCTGATTGGTCGAAAAGAGATTGTTCTTATACCTCTCTCCTCTCACAACTATAAATAAGGGTCTTCACAACTCAAAAAAGAGACCATAAGTTATTAAAAGAAGCAAGTGCTAGTTTTTAGATCAAACGCCGCAAACTCTTCCACAAGTTTCAAGCAATCAAGTTCAAGTTTAAGAAATCAAGTTCAAGTTCAAGAACGAAGAACAAATCAAAATTCATGGAGTACGAGTTCAAAATAAAGTTTGTACTAGTTGAATTCAAGATCATCGCTCGTGGCAACAACTATAGATTCAAGATTAAACTCGAATGCCCTTGAATTTATTTACTGGTGAAAAGAAGAATCAAAGGAATCATAGAGATTGTAGCACTCAAATATATGAAATCAAATACTATGATTATTGCAATATTTACGGTCTTGATTTTATTTTCTTTACGCAATTTATTGTCTATAGTCATATTAGTTAAATTATTTTTATTAGGTTGTTAATGTTTATCGTAAAAAATAGCTATAATTACATACTATTTATAAATAACATAATCATACACAAATATTTCTGCACCGACTTAATTTTTTTTAATTTTTTGAACATGAAAGGTAATTATATTAAACATAACTAGAGCTCATGCCCGTCAATTATATTTTATTTTATACCACTTTAGGAAGCAACTTCTCTTACACACATACTCCACTAATATCCTTGAACTTCACAAAAGTATTAAGCATCGATTATACAAGATGTTATGTTATCACGGAAATCCGTAGTCGTTACTTTTGGGTGTGTATTGGGTAATTTACTTACTGTACAATAACTCATAAATCACATACAAGATTTAAATCGCATTAGGTGAGCCCGGTGCGGCAACCCGTAGCCACTGCAAAAACAAAATACACATTACAAATTCGAATAGTAGCTATTTCTTTTGGAAATTTTTCATGGAAATACGTAGTCGTTACCTTTCCGGTGTGCATTGGTTAATCTACTCACTATGTAATAACTTGAAAATCACACAAGAAATGTAAACCGCATTAGATGAGTCCGGTGCCCGTAGCCGTTGCAAAAACAAAATGCACATTATAAATTCGGATAGTAGTTATTTCTTTTGGAATATTATCATGAAAACCTGTATGCCGTTAACTTTCGCGTGCACATTCATTTATCTGCTCACTGAGTCACTGCTCGTAAATCGTACAAGAGACGTAAACCGCACCAGGTGAGACCAATGCAGCAAGCTCTAACTGAAGAGGCTGCTGGTAAGGGAAATCGATCTCAGGTCTCCTATGTGGGAAATCTTTCACTCAACCAACTCAGCTAACCCTTCCGAGCAATAATAGTTATTTAATAGTCTTATATGATTATTTTTTCTGGTTTCCCACTTAATATTCCATATCGGTATTGGGGCCGACAAAAATTCAGATTTGTACCGAAAAGTACAATGTTGGAATATAAGATATTTCCTACCAAAGACAACTACATACCCCGAGCTTGAACTGAGTAACAACTACTGCGTACACTGGAAGTGCGCCAAGGAGCTCGGTGGTTGGCCCCTCCACTGTGCGGCCAAACGCACATGTATGTATACACGGTCGTCAAGTAATAAAGTGACTAAAAATCGGATGTTTATCCCATAAGGATGTGATTAACTATTAACTAAATTAGACTATCATAATTATCTAAATAAGAATTAAACCTAGAAGTATTTGAATCTAAACGAATTAAATAAAGAAATATAAACAATGAACTTTGAATGGAGAAAGAACAGATTGTTATGATATCAATATAATGAAAACGATCTAGGGTTATGGGTTATCTAACATTCCTATTGTATTCTTCAATTTAATTGACTAACTAATTTATCTAGTTTATTGGTTGACAGTGTTAATATTGCTCATAAGAATCTGTCGAGTTCTTACTCTCCTATTCAAGCCAACCTAACGCCTATATGTCTATGCAGTTGGAATCAACAAGAACACATTTATAATTCCTATAAATCAACCAAGCAAGGCAATTAGGTATATGTCTATCCTAACCGCGATTATGTTCCCTGATGCCCAGGTTCAAGAACTTGCTCTACTCAATCCTATATACAATCTACAATTCTCACTTTCGAGTTCAATTCAAGATTCGTAGATAGTATTTAATTGGTAATTAAGCAATCAAATAATTAAATGCAGGATTGAATAAATAAACTAATATGATAAATCAAGAAATCAAAATCAATATTCGAATAACAATAGTCATGAAAGAACCACAACCTTAGAAGTGAAGTTTAGCTCCAAATAGACATGGTAGCAAAACAACAAACCATACAAAGAAATATAAAAATTACTAAGATTGATAAAAGAAAGATGGAACTTGATAAATTTCGGCCTACACGGCGGCTCTGTGCTTGTGTTTTCCTCTGAAAATGTTCTCCCCCCCCTCAAAATAGGTTTTAGGATGGCTTTTATATCAATTGGAGGCGTCTTGAGTTGAGAATAACCTAGTCCAATTCGGAATAGGATACTCTAGCGACCCGAGCATCTAGGGAAGCGTGGGGCGCTGGCCCTGGCTCTCAAAATATTTGAGTACTGGAAACTCGGCCATAGCGAGCGCCCCACTCTGGCTGTGGCCCTCAAAATTGACTTTTTTGCTTTTTACTCCGATTTTGCTCCAATTCGTGCCCTTCCGTCCCAAATTGCATACGAATGATTCCTACACATAGAAACACCATAATTTAGCACAAATCATCATATTAAATATCTCAAATCATCAAAACAAGAGCAAAATGCAAGGGGATATACATCAAAATATACATATTTTATGCTGATTATCAACACCCCACACTTAGACTCTTGTTCGTCCTTGAATAAGCATTAAAACCACTCTCAATAAATCAAGCCTAGAAACACCACCATTTCGGTATATACTAACAATTAGGCCATATAACGACTCAAACCATCAGATATACACTTCCTGATCATCGTGCAAGATATCCAAGTCACAAACAAACAACAAATATTTCTAACCTCCGAACCTCAGAGACGGACTCTAACTCACCAATTTATGCTCGCTCACCAACTCTATCAAAGAAGCTAATAACATCACCTATCTAATCATGAAATAAGTACCCCCACAAGAATAAATAGTCCATACAATCAAATTAAAGAATGAATACTCCCTCCGTTTTAATTTATGTGAACATATTTCCTTTTTAGTCTGTACCAAAAAGAATGACTTCTTTCCTTATTTGGAATCAATTTACCTTTACACAATGATTTATAGCCACACAAAATATATGTGCCTCATTTTGCACCACAAGATTAAAAGTCCTCTCTTTTTTCTTAAACTCCGTACCCAGTCAAATGGGTTCACATAAATTGAAACGGAGGGAGTATAATTTAAGGACTTTGCATCAAAGAACAAGTATCGCACTCACAAAGAAATTCATATGTATGCACAAAGAACCATAGGCTTGCCCATTATTTACATCTCTACTAATTAAGTATGCTCAAATAGAATCTAATAGGACTTTAACGATTTGTAATATTGTCTAGGGACGGGTGGAAGAATTATATAGTAGTGACTTACACTTCCCTAAGCACTTTGCACTTTGACTTCATCACCTATTATTTCCTACTCTTCACTTTATTTTTCAGCCCTCTCTTCATCTATTGTTTCACAAGTATTTCCCTCATATCAAGAACGTTTCAATATTTTTTTCAAAGCAATTATTTTCATTACCCTTATTTTTCTTTTCTTTTTCATCGTACATTCTTTTCAAGAGGCCTTTTCATCACCTTTCAGCTATCATTGATCACTATTGTTTTTTACTTAACCATCTCATTCTTCAAATACAATTAATATCATGGTCTAAGCAGCAATGCTCAAGGAAGAAGGGTGCAAAAACTAGGGATTCAACAAAAGGATCAAGGTAAAAATACGGCTTCCAAACAAAAGCCTACATGCACAAAGGGTTAACTAGTGGTACAATATCTGAAAAGGATAAAATTCACCAGACATATCAAAGAAAGCATATTATCATCTTCTAAACAGATCAACACTTTTATTTTGCTTTAATAACATGCAGGGCAAGTTCTAGACTAAGATGCAAAACATGGAATATATGTAAGAAATCATCACCCCACATGGCACAAGTATCAATCAAGATGGATCAATTCCACTCTAAGACAGATAGGATCATCGCGAACCACAAAAAATAAGAATAAGTTATATACAGATTCACAACTCTGAGCTTGGGTGTCAGAAAGTCTACTATTTTATGCATTACTCAAGCACTCAGAGGAAAGTACGACTCAAGCTTAGGCCTAAATATTCTAGTATCAAACAAGTAACGGAAGTTTTTTTTTCTTTTCCCTCTTTTACTAGTCCTAAAAAAATCTAATCCTAAAAATAAAACAAATTATCCGGTTCAAGTTACATCTCCTGGAAAAGAACCGATGCACAAAGAAAAACCAAAGGGGATTATTATCTAACTAAAACTAACTAGAAACAAAAATAAAATATTTTTGACTTTTTTATTGGACCTTAATCCCTCAAGAAAGATGTCCACAAAATTGTCACGTCCTGGATTTCCCACCATCGGGAGTCGTGATGGCGCCTACTATCGGAGCTAGGCAAGCCAAGCATTTAAATATTTTCTAATAACAACCCAACAATAATAAAAATAGTAACAAGTCATTTAAATAAAAGCGAAAGTCTTAAAAATATAGATAACTGAAAACCCAAAATGCGGAAGTTCAATATTTCTCTACCCAAGAATGGTGCCGCTATCTCACGAACTACTAAAGAGTGCTACAAATAAGTCTGAATAGAAAATACATAAATGTCTGTCTCGGTACGATGAAAACAAACTGAAAACATGGAAAGGGACTTTGGCCTGCGAACGCCAGCTAGGCTACCTCGTAAGTCCCTGGACTGAAGTCAGCTCCCCATCAATATCCTACTGGTGTGGTACAAAAGCTGCTCTGATACTGTGATCTGTGCAAAAGAGTAAAGAAGTGTAGCATCAGCACAACTGACCCCATGTGTTGGTAAGTGCCTGGCCTAACCCCGGCGAAGTAGTAACGAGGCTAGACAGGACTACCAATCAACTTGTACAGTTCAATATATATCTATGCAATAAAAGGGAAGAATACAAAAATTAAACAGTTAAGAGGGAGGGAAGCATACTATGGGGGAGTATGGTCCGGATATAAAGTCAACAATTTAAGTACGAAATAGGGCAATAACAATAATTAATGAGAGCAGGAAAATCAATAGTTGCACGGCATCAACCTTTGTGCTTTTACTCTCATTCTCACCAAAAGCAATCAAACAAAGTGCACGGCATCACCCTTCGTGCTTTTCCTCACATAACTCTCATAACATGGCACGGATTGATCCTTCATGCAATTATAATCAAATCAGAGCACGGAATGTCCCTTCGTGCATGATTAATCAAAACATGGCACGGAATGACCCTTCGTGCAAATATAATCAAAACATGGCATGGAATGACCCTTCGTGCAAATATAATCAAAACATGGCATGGAATGACCCTTCGTGCAAATATAATCAAAACATGCCAGGAATGACCCTTCGTGCAAATATAATCAAAACATGGCACGGAATGACCCTTCGTGCAAATATAATCAAAACATGGCACGGAATGACCCTTCGTGCAAATATAATCAAAACATAGCACGGAATGACCCTTCGTGCATTATAATCATAACATGGCACGGAATGACCCTTCGTGCATTATCACTCTTCCTCACCCAAACAGTAATCACAACCTAATGGGTCGAGGGGATAAACAAATAATAAGAAATATCCCGGCAAGGAAATTACACAATTAACAGCTAAATCCGGGCAAAGGAGAATAATCAATATACTCAAACCATCCCGGCAAGGGATTAATCATAATACCTTCTATTTCCTTCATTTCCTACCCAATAGTCTTTTTATTGTTCGAGCCAATGCTCCAAAAGGGTTTACAACTCACAATCAATCCTCATACTCTTCACATTTCATAGGATTCATCAATTAACATGGTAGAGTCATAACAAAATCGGAATAAGTGCAAACAAGGACCCACGGTCATGCTAGACACCAGTGTATAGATACTCGTCACCATGCCTATACAATGTAATCCACATTTAGCAATTAGCAAACAACACCCTAATCCTATTCCCTCAAGCCAAAGTTAGATCAAGCACTTACCTCGGTCCAAAGAATAGCAATCAATCCTCAAATATCGCCTTTCCTCTACAATTCAACTCTGAAACAATGATATCTAGGCATAATTAATTCAATAATATCAATAAGGACTCGATGGCAATATCCCATAGCCTAGATATGAATTTCCTAGCATTCTTCCAAAAATACCAAAATTCGACACCGGACCCACATGGTCCAATCACGAGGGTCGAACTAAAACCCAATCACCCATAACCCCACGAGCTCAAATATGCAATTTGTTTTAAGATTCGACCCCAAATTGAGGTTGAATCACCCAAAATTCTCAAAACCCTAAATCTACCCAAAACCCCTAATTTCTACTTTGATTTCATGTTTTTAGGCCTAGGAATACACTAATTAATGAAGAAAAACAAAGGAATTAGGTGGGGAATTACTTACCCAAGGACTTTGGTGAACAAGAGCTTCAAAAATCGCCCCTAGAGCTTGGGGAAGACAAGTTTTATGAAAGAATAGGAATAATCCCGTAATGGTTCTGTTTTGAACTTTAAAAATCACTAGGCAAAATTTCCCTTCGAGTTCGCGGGAAAGGGGCCGCGTTCGCGAAGGGTAAGCTGGGCAAGTCATCGTGATCGCATGGAGGTAAACGCGAACACGTAGAGGAAAAGTGCTGGGGGTCCAAGATTTGCCTAAGCGAACGCGTATCAAGGGACGCGAATGCGATGGAGGAAACAGCAAACCATCGCGATCGCGATGGCCATAACGCGAACGCGAAGAAGGGAAACATTGGGGCCCTGAATTTGGCTTACGCGTTCGCGAGGGTTGTGATGCGAACGCGAAGAAGGGGACGTGGAAACATCGCGAACGCGTACTGAAGGACACGAACGCGTACTGAAGGGGATGTCTGTGCAAAAATTGTAGAAATTTTGATATCATTCTAAGTCCAAAACCACCCCGAACACCTCCGTAAACACTCCCGAGCCCTCGGGGCTCCTAACCAATCACACACACTAACTCAACAACATCCTACGAACTTAACCGTGTGATCAAATCACCAAAATAACATCATAAACGAGGAATCAAACTTCAAAATCAACACTTTTTCATCAAACTTCATAAACTCCAAATTTTAGATGTTTAGGTCCGAAACACGTCAATTGACGTCCGATTTTGACCAAACTTTACAGAAAGCACTTAACATATATTTAAGACTTGTTCCGGGTGTCGGAACCAGAATACGAGAACGATACCATAGTCTTTTAATCAATTTTTATTTCCATTTTCCTTAATAATTCCAGAAAAATAATTTCACAGAAAAATTCTTTTCCTTGTGTTATAGACTTCGAATTTTGACTCCGGGCACATGCCCGAGTCCCATATTTTTCTACGGACCCTCCGGGGCCGTCAATTCACAGATCTGGGTCCGTTTACCAAAAATGTTGATCGAAGTCGACTTTAATCATTTTAAAGACACACTGTGAAGTTTTTCACATAATTTAACATATAATCTTTCCGGCTACGAGCCCGGACTGCGCACGCAAATTGAGGAAACTAAAAAGTGAGGTTTTTAAGGCCTCAGAAATGCGGAAAAAGAGAGATTAGGTCATCACATTCTCCACCTCTAAAACAACCGTTCGTCAACGGACAAAAGAAAGAAGTACCTAAGTCAGGAAATAGATGAGGATAGCAGCTCCGCATATCAGAATCGGACTCCCATGTCGATGCCTCAGGAGGCTGACCTCTCCACTGGACACGCACTGAAGGAAAACTCTTCGACCTCAACCGTCGAACCTGCCGGTCTAGGATAGCTACTGGCTCCTCCTCGTAAGATAGATCCATGTCCAACTAGACAGTGCTGAAATCTAACACATGGGCTAGATCACCATGATACCTCCGAAGCATAGACACATGAAACACTGGATGCACGGCTGACAAGCTAGGCGGCAAGTCAAGTCTGTAAGTCGCCTCTCCCACACGATCAAGGATCTCAAATAGGCCAATGAATCTAGGGCTAAGCTTGCCCTTCTTCCGAAATCTCATCACGCCCTTCATAGGCGACACTCGGAGCAAGACCCGCTCACCAACCAATAAAGCTACATCTCGAACCTTATGATCCGCATAACTCTTTTGCCGCGACTGAGCCGAACGAAGTCTGTCCTGGATGATCTTGGCCTTATCCAAAGCCTCCTAAACTAAATTTGTGCCCAATAACCGAGCCTCTCCCAGCTCAAACCATCCGATTGGAGACCGACATTGCCTACTATACAATGTCTCATATGGAGCCATCTGAATGCTGGACTGGTAGATGTTGTTGTAGGCAAACTCTGCTAAAGGCAAAAACTGGTCCCACGAGCCTCCAAAATCAATGACACAGGCTCGGAGCATATCCTCCAATATCTGAATAGCCCTCTCGGATTGGCCGTCCGTCTGAGGATGGAACGTTGTGCTCAACTGAACCTGGGTGCCTAACTCCTACTGAACTGCTCTCCAGAAGTATGAGGTAAACTGCGTTCCCCGGTCCGAAATGATAGATGCCCGCACCCCATGAAGGCGAACAATCTCTCGGATGTAGATCTCGGCTAACCTCTCTGATGAATAAGTGGTTGCAACAGGAATAAAATGAGCTGACTTGGTCAGCCTATCAACAGTGACCCAAATAGCATCAAACTTCTTCCGAGTCATCGGAAGTCCAGTAACAAAATCCATGGTAATCCTCTCCCACTTCCACTCGGGAAGCTCAATCCTCTGAAATAAACCACCAGGCCTCTGATGCTCATACTTGACCTGCTGATAGTTCAAACACCGAGCCACATATGCAACAATATATTTCTTCATCCTACGCCACCAATAATGCTGCCGTAAGTCCTGGTATATCTTCGCGGCGCCCGGGTGAATAGAATACCGAGAACGATAGGCCTCTACTAAGATCAAATCTCGAATCCCATCGACATTGGGCACACAAACTCACCCCTGCAACCTCAAAACACCATCATCATCTAAGGACACCTTTGTGGAACTTCCGCGCTGCACCGTGTCTCTCAGGACACATAAATGGGGATCATCAAACGGCCGATCACGGATACGCTCCAATAATGAAGAATGAGTGACCATGCAAGCTAACACTCTGCTAGGCTCAGAAATGTCCAACCTCCCAAACCGATTGGCCAAGGACTGAATATCCAAAGCAAGCGGTCTCTGGCTGACCGGAACATAAGCAAGACTACCAATGCTGGCGGACTTCCTACTCAACGCATCAGCCACAACATTGGCTCTTCCCGGGTGGTAAAAAATAGTAACATCATAATCCTTAAATAGCTCCAACCACCTCCGCTGCCTCAAGTTCAACTCCTTCTGCTTGAACAAGTATTGCATACTCGTGTGATTAGCGTACACCTCACACGTCACACCATATAAATAATGCCTCCGAATCTTCAAAGCATGAACAATGGCTGCCAACTCTAGATCATGAACCGAATATTTCTTCTCGTGGATCTTCAATTGCCTCAAAGCTTAAGCAATGACTCTGCCATCCTGCATCAATACCGCACCAAGCCCAATATGGGAAGCATCATAATAAACTGTATAGGGTCCTGAGCCTATGGGCAAAACCAATATCGGTGCCGTAGTCAGAGCTGTCTTGAGCTTTTGAAAGCTCTCCTCACACTCGTCTAACCATCTGAACTGGGCACCCTTCTGGGTTAACCTGGTCATCGGGACTGCTATGGATGAAAATCCCTCTACGAACCGGCGGTAATAACCTGCTAACCCCCAGAAACTCCGAATCTCAGTAGTTGATGCTGGTCGAGGCTAGTTCTTGACTGCCTCAATCTTCTTCGGGTCCACCTGAATACCCTCTACTGATACGATATGACCCAAAGATGCAACCGAACTCAACTAGAACTTGCACTTCGAGAAGTTAGCATACAACTGACTATCCTTCAGAGTCTGAAGAACCACTCTGAGGTGCTAATTGTGCTCTTCCTAGCTGCGGGAGTACACTAGAATATCATCAATAAAGACTATCACGAACAAGTGCAAGTATGGTCTGAACACTCGGTTCATCAACTCCATAAATGTTGCTGGGGCATTGGTCAGCCCAAATGACATGACTAGAAACTCATAATGCCCATACCGAGTGCGGAATGCTGTCTTAGGGACATTAGACGCCCTAATCCTCAGCTGATGGTAGCCCAATCTCAAGTCTATCTTTGAAAACACCTTTGCACCCTGAAGCTGGTCAAACAAATCATCAATCCTCGGCAGTGGATATTTGTTCCTTATCGCCACCTGGATCAATTGTCGATAATCAATGCATATCCTTATTGATCCATCCTTTTTCTTCACAACTAATACTGGCGCACCCCAACGAGAAACGCTAGGCCTGATAAAACCATTCTCTAGCAAATCTTGCAACTGGACATTTAACTCCTTCACCTCTGGCGGGGCCATGCGATATGGCAGAATAGAAATGGGTTGCATGCCTGAGGCCAGATCAATACAGAAATCAATATTTCTATCGGGCGGCATACCCGGTAGGTCTGAAGGAAAAAGCTTGGGGAACTTCAGAACAATAGGAACAGAGTCAACAGAAGGAACCTCTGTGCTGGAATCGCGAACATACGCCATATAAGCTAAACACCCCTTCTCGACCATGCGTCGAGCCTTTACATATAAAATAACACTGCGGGTGGCATGTCANCAAGATAGCATAATACGGGGACAACCAATCCATCCCTAATATAACGTCGAAATCCACCATGTCTAAAAGCAATAAATCAACACGGGTCTCAAGACCCTCAAACAGTACCACATAGGAATGATGAACTCAGTCGACCACTATAGAATCTCCCACCGGTGTAGATACATAAACAGGGATACCCAAAGTATCACTAGTCATAGTCAGGTAAGGTGCAAAATAAGATGACACATATGAATACGTAGACCCAGGGTCAAATAGCACTGAAGCAGCCCTATCACAGACCAGAATAGTACCTGTAATAACAAGATCTGAAGACTC
Organism: Nicotiana glauca; assembly: GCA_026770625.1. Taxonomy (NCBI): domain Eukaryota; kingdom Viridiplantae; phylum Streptophyta; class Magnoliopsida; order Solanales; family Solanaceae; genus Nicotiana; species Nicotiana glauca. Next base: position 55,824 of record MU667032.1, on the reverse strand, counting down.
AGCCTCTGGCCTGGCTGGCAAAGCATAACACTGGGGCTGGGCCCCACCTCCCTAAACCATGTCTCTAGGACGATCAGCTACTGGCTGACCCCTACCTCTTCTGGTTCGAGCTCCACCTCTATGGTCTCTACCTCTACCTCTATGATCCATACCCACGCCTCTAGCTGGCTGGGCAAGCTGTGGATCACCTGGTTCCTGAATCATGGGGCGAGGACCCTGCTGCTGAGAGCTACCCGAGGCTCGAGGGAAAAATTTGACAATGCGACCGGGGTCAACACAACCATAACAAGCCCTCGGGTGCTGAGACTGTTGGCCCTATCGACCTGAATGTCCTCCCCGGAAGCTCTAAAGTGGAGGTGCACTAATGGGCTTCGGATCAGAAAAATGCTGCTGAGAACCACCATCGCCTGGAGTACCATGAGAAACCTGGATTACTGAAAGGGCCTTGGTGAATGGCCTCTACCATAAGAATCCCTACCTCCAGACAAGGTACCACTGAACCTACCAGAATGACGAGGCCACTTATCCGACACAAGACCACCTCCTCGTGTAAGGGCCATCTCAACTCTGTGGGCCGCATTGGTCGCTTCCTGAAAGGAAATCTCACTACCAGCCCCATAGCCATCTGGATAAGGATCGGCTGAATCAATCCATCAATAAGCATCCGCACCCTCTCTCGCTCTGTGGGGAGTATAACAATAGCATGGCGTGCCAAATCAATGAACCGAGTCTCATACTATGTGACTGTCATAGAGCCTGCTGGAGGTGCTCGAACTGCCTGCGAAGTGCCTCTCGCTGAGTAGCTGGGAGAAACTTCTCCAAAACAACTCTGTGAATTAATCCCATGTCAATGCTGGCGACCCTGTTGGTCTGGATAAACAATAGTCCCTCCACCAAGTCTTGGCGGATCCTGCAAGCCGAAAGGTGGCAAAGTCGACCCCATTGGTCTCCACAATACCCATAGTCCGGAGGATCTCGTGGCAGCTGAATAAGAAATCATATGGATCCTCTGATGAAGCACCGCTGAATGTGGTGGTGAACAGCTTGGAGAACCTATCAAGTCTCTATAAAGCATCCGAAGACATCGCCGCTGCATCGCCGGTCTGGGCTGCAGTACCTGGCTGAGCTGCCACAGCTGGCTGAACCATTGGGACATGAGCCTGGGGAGCTGCCTGCTCCGGAGTACGTATAGCAGGAGTCTGAACTCCTCCTCTAGCCTGAGAAGTGGATGGTGCTACTGGAAGCAAACCCGCACTAGTGACGCTTTTCATAAAGCCTGTCAATCTGACTAAAGCATCCTAAAGATCTAGGGTGACCATGACCCCTCCTGGGACCTGAGCTGGGCCCACCGGAGCTGCTGGGGCTGGAACCTCCTCATCATAGTCAATATGAGACTCTACCTCTAGGACTGCTGCCTAGGGCTGAGCTTTGCCCCTGCCTCGACCTCTGGCACGGCCTCGGCCTCTGCCCCTCATAGGAACTACTGCTGGGGGCTCAGGCTGCTACGTGGTAGTAGAGGAAGACGTGTTCTCACCATCTGCGAAAGAACAGAGTAGAAAGACAATCAGTACTTTAGAAACCGAACCGCACAACAAGAAAGAACAAAAGTGAGATTTTTCCTAACTCTGTAGCCTCTGGGGATAAATACAGACGTCTACGTACCGATCCCTCAAACTCTACCAAGTTTGTCCGTGAGTAGCGAGACCTATGTAACCTAGAGCTCTGATACCAACTTGTCACGACCCGGATTTCCCACCATCGGGAGTCGGAATGGCGCCTGCTATCGGAGCTAGGCAAGCCAAGCATTTAAACATTTTCTGATAACAACCCAACAACAATAATAATAGTAATGAGTCATTTAAATAAAAGCGGAAGTATTTAAAACATAGATAACTGAAAACCCAAAATGCGGAAGTTCAATATTTCTCTACCCAAGACTGGTGTCGCTATCTCACGAACTACTAAAGAATGCTACAAACACGTCTGAATAGAAAATATATAAATGTTTGTCTCGGTACGATGAAAACAAACTAAAAACATGGAAAGGGACTTTGGCCTGCAAATGCCAGCTAGGCTACCTCGTAACTCCCTGAACTGAAGTCAACTCCCAATCAATATCCTACTGTTGTGGTCCAAAAGCTGCTCCGGTACTGTGATCTGTGCAAAAGAGCACAGAAGTGTAGCATATCAACACAACCGACCCCATGTGCTGGTAAGTGCCTGGCCTAACCCTGTCGAAGTAGTGACGACGCTAGACAGGACTACCAATCAACCTATACAGTTCAATATATATCTATGCAATAAAAGGAAAGAATACATAAATTAAATAGTTAAGAGGGAGGGAAGCATACTATGGGGAAGTACAGTCGGGATATAAAGTCAACAATTTAACTACGATATAGGGCAATAGCAATAATTAATGAGAGCAGGAAAATCAACAGTTGAACGGCATCAACCTTCGTGCTTTTACTCTCATTTTCACCAAAAGCAATCAAATAAAGTGCACTGCATCACCCTTCGTGCTTTCCCTCACATAACTCTCATACCATGGCACGGAATGATCATTCGTGCAATTATAATCAAATTAGATCACGGAATGTCCCTTCGTGCATAATTAATCAAAACATGGCACGGAATGACCCTTCATGCAAATATAATCCAAAACATGGCACGGAATGACCCTTCGTGCAAATATAATCAAAACATGGCACGGAATGACCCTTCGTGCATTATAATCAAAACATGGCACGGAATGACCCTTCGTGCATTATCACTCTTCCTCACCCAAACAGTGATCACGACCTAATGGGGCGAGGGGATAAACAAATAATAAGAAATGTCCCCGCAAGGGAATTACACAATTAACAACTAAATCCCGGCAAGGGAGAATAATCAATATACTCAAACAATTCTGGCAAGGGATTAATCATAATACCTTTTATTTCCTTCATTTCCTACCCAATAGTCTTTTTATTGTTCGAGCCAACGCTCCAAAGGATTTACAACTTACAATCAGTCCTCATACTCTGCACGTTTCATAGGATTCAGCAATTAACATGGTAGAGTCATAACAAAATCGGAATAAGTACAAACAAGGACCCACGGTCATGCTAGACACCGGTGTATATATACTCGTCACCATGACTATACACCGTACTCCACATTTAGCAATTAGCAAACAACACCCTAATCCTATTTCCTCAGGCCAAAGTTAGATCAAACACTTAACTCGGTCCAAAGAATAGCAATCAATCCTCAAATACCGCCTTTCCTCTACAATCCGAATCTGAAACAATGATATCTAGGAATAATTAATTCAATAATATCAATAAGGACTCAATGGCAACATCACATAGCCTAGATATAAATTTCCTAGCATTCTTTCAAAAATACCAAAATTCGACACCGGGCACACATGGTCCAAACACGAGGCTCGGACCAAAACCCAATCACTCATAACCCCACGAATTCAAATATGCAATTTATTTTAAGATTCAACCCCAAATTGAGGTTGAATCACCCCAAATTCTCAAAACCCTAACTCTACCCAAAACCCCTAATTTCTAATTTGAGTTCATGTTTTTAGGCCTAGGAATTCACTAATTAATGAAGAAAAACAAAGGAATTAGGTGGGGAATTACTTACCCAAGGACTTTGGTGAAGAAGAGCTTCAAAAATCGCCCCTAGAGCTTGGGGAAGACAAGTTTTATGAAAGAATGGGAATAATCCCATAATGGTTTTGTTTTGAACTTTAAAAATCACTGGGTGAAATTGCCCTTTGCGTTCGCGGGAAAGGGGCCGCATTCGTGAAGGGTAAGCTGGGCAGGTCATCGCGATCGCGTGGAGGTAAACGCGAAACGTAGAGGAAAAATCCTGGGGGGGTCCAAGATTGGCCTACGCGAACGCGTATCAAGGGATGCGAACGCGATGGAGGAAACAGCAAACCATCGCAATCGCGATGGCCATAACGCGAACGCGAAGAAGAGAAATACTGGGGCCCTGAATTTGGCTTACGCGTTCGCGAGGGTTGTGATGCGAACTCAAAGAAGGGGACCTGGAAACATCGTGAACGCGTACTGAAGGACGCGAACGCGAAGAAGGGGATGTCTGTGCAAAACTTGCAGAAAATCTGATATCATCCTAAGTCTGAAACCACCCCGAACACCTCCGTAAAGACTCCTGAGCCCTCGGGGCTCCTAACCAATCACACACACTAACTCAACAACATCCTACGAACTTAATCGTGTGATCAAATCACCAAAATAACAGCATAAATGAGGAATCATACCTCAAAATCAACACTTTTTCATCAAACTTCATAATTTCAAATTTTAGATGTTTAAGTCCAAAACACTTCAAATGACGTCTGATTTCGACCAAACTTTACAGAATGTGCTTAACACATATTTAAGACTTTATCTGGTCGTCGAAACTAAAATACGAGCCCGATACCATAGTCTTTTAATCAATTTTCATTTCCATTTTCCTTAATAATTTTAGAAAAATAATTTTACAGTAAAATTCTTTTCCTCGGGTTGTAGACCTCGGATTTCGACTCCGGACACATGCCCGAGTCCCATATTTTTCTACGGACCCTTCAGGACCGTCAAAATCACGAATCCGGGTCCGTTTTATCAAAAATATTGACCGAAGTCAACTTTAATCATTTTAAAGCCACACTATGAAATATTTCACAGAATTTAACATATAATCTTTCCGGCTATGCGCCCGGACTGCGCACGCAAATCGAGGCAACTAAAAGTGAGGTTTTCAAGGCCTCAAAAATGCGGAAAAAGAGAGAAATCTGGTGATGCCCCTTTGGGTCGTCACAAAAATCCATCGTCAGGAAAAGTCCCAATTTTTTAAAAGAAATTCTTTTTTTTTTTTAAAATTTGTTAACAAAAATAACTACACTAAGAAAAAGTACTACAACAAATCTAGTATAACATATAAAATCACCCAGACAATCTCCTCCCCACACTTAAAATTGTGCAGTGTCCTCAATGCACTGAAAATAACAAGAGGGTAAAAGAAACTCCCTGGTAGGTCAAAGGCTGAAGAATTAGCAGCTCACGGGTCATACTTCTCCCAGGTATGATCCCTTGTGCGGGTACCTCATACTTAGTTCCAACCACATGACTCACTTTTGCACACTTCCTATGGCTTTGCTCCCTATGCTCAAAATCCTACAAAATAAAACAACACTACCAAAATAATACAATAAGAAAAATGCAAAAATAAAAGAAAGCTGTAAAGCTGGGTCGCCTCCCAACAAGTGACTAATTTAACGCCGCGGCACGAGGTGAACTATTTTTTTTGCCTCCACCTTGAACTTATGAATTGTACCCCTAACATGGCATCCAGTCTACGGCTATGATCCAGTGGAGGGGCTACCATGATGACATGGCCAAGTAATAAATTTTTCACTCGATACTTCTCAGCTTTTAGATGAGGAATGTAAATTTTGCTTTTTGGCACAATAAATTCAAGAATATAGGCACTCTTATACTCACCATTTGATTCCCTCATAGGCTCAGATGGCTTGATTACTATCTTACTATCTAAACACAATGTGGAAAAATGGTTGGAAGGAGGTTCAATGCGTCCTAACTCATGAATTTTACTACTATTTGTATCACCATATTTACACACACTCAAGTCTCCCAAAGTAATGTTATCTACTCCCTCATATGACTCTAGAGAACTCTTCTCAATATTGGCATCCTCAAAAAACATGGTCTAGTGATTGGTATTCTCGTTTTAGCTCCTTAATTTGGTCTAGAAGATTTTTTTTTCAACTTCACACAACTCATTATTAAATTGTTGGGTGTTACACGCATCAATCTTTGCACTCAAATTTGCATCTAAGTTATGTACAACCAAGCCAAAATTATCAGTTTTATGTGCATGTTCATCTCTCTCCTTAGACCATTAATTCACCAACATTGTTAGAAGAAAACATCGTTCCGTATATTCGCCTAATCGAGAATATCCATCCCAATACCAACCCTTACTCCCATATTCAAATTCAGACCTCCCAGAATTCAGGTTATGACAAGCCCAAAAAAACAAGGCATAAAATTCTTCCATCAACCAAGCGTCGTTATCAATAACCTTACCTCCAAATATTTCATCTCCAAATGTCATGTTGAGAAACTAGGAACACATTAAGAGAAAAATTAAATTGTTATAAAAATAAAAATATTTGAAAAAAGAAAAAAATAATAAAATCTGTAAGGATAAAAGTAACAGTCTAATCAAAAAATAGTTAATTTCTAAGTCCCCAGCAACGGCGCTAAAAACTTGTTGTGGCCAAACGCACACGCAAGTATACGCGATCGTCAAGTAATAAAGTGACTAAAAGTCGGATGTCGATTCCACCAGGACTTGTGATTAACTATTAACTAAATTTGACTATCCTAATTATCTAAACAAGAATTAAACCTAGAAGTATTTGATTCTAAATTAATTAAATAAAGAAATATAAACAGTGAACTTTGAATAGAGAAATAGCAGATTTTTATGATATCAATGTAATGAAAACAATCTAGGGTTATGGGCTATCTAACATTCCTATTGTATTCTTCAATTGAATTGACTAACTAATTTATCTAGTTTATTGGTTGACAGGGTTAATATTATTCATAAGAATCTGTCGAGTTCTTACATGCCTATTCAAGCTAACCTATCGCCTATATGTCTATAGAGGTTGAATCAACAAGAACGCATTTATAATTCCTGTAAATCAACCAAGCAAGACAATTAGGTATATGTCTATCCTAACCGCGAATCTAATCCCCGATGCCCAGGTTCAAGTACAAGCTCCACTCAATCCTATATGCATTCTAGAATTCTCACTTTCGAGTTCAATTCAAGATTCGTAGATAATATTTAATTGGTGATCAAGCAATCAAATAATTAAGTGCAGGATTGAATAAATAAACTAATACGATAANGTTCAATTCAAGATTCGTAGATAATATTTAATTGGTGATCAAGCAATCAAATAATTAAGTGCAGGATTGAATACATAAACTAATACGATAAATCAAGAAATCAAAATCAATATTCGAATAACAATAGTCATGAAAGAACCACAACCCTAGAACGTGAAGTTTAGCTCCACATAGACATGGTAGCAACACAACAAATCATACAAAGAAACATAAAAATTAGTAAGTTTGGTGGAAGAAAGATGGAACTTGATGAATTCCGGCCTCCAGGGCGGCTCTGTGCTTGTGTTTTCCTCTAAAAAACGTTCTCTTCCCCCTCAAAATAGGTTTTAGGATGGCTTTTATATCAATTGGAGGCGTCTTGGGTCGAAAATAACCGAGTCCAAGTCGGAATAGGATACTCTAGCGACCCGGGCGTCCAGGGCAACGTGGGGCGATGGCCCTGGCGCTCAAAATATTTGAGTATTGGAAACTGGGCCATAACAAGCGCCCCACGCTGGTTGTGGCCCTCAAATTTGACTTTTTGCCTTATTGCTCCGATTTCGCTCCAATTCGCGCCCTTTCATCCCAAATTGCATCCGAATGATTCCTACACATAGAAACATCATAATTTAGCACAAATCATCATATTAAACATCTCAAATCATCGAAACAAGAGCAAAATGCAAGGCGATATATATCAAAATATACATACTTTATGTCGATTATCAAGCGCACTGAGGAAGCATCCACCCAAACGAAAGGAAAGCTAGAAATTTAACTTTTGAATTTGACCTCCTCTTCTTCATTGTGTTAATTTTGCTTAGAATTTCATCGTAAAAGTGTGTTCAAATTGAAGAAATGGTTTTAAAATAAATCATTCAGTTTTACTTTTACAGCTTTTTATTAAGGCAGAATAGCCTAAATGACACTTATACTTGTGCTACTTTGTCATCCCGGTACCCAAACTTAATAAGGTTTCATTTATATATATATATATATATATATATGGAGACCTTTATTTGAGTTCTCAAAGAAAGAACAACAAAAGAAAATGAAATAAATAAGAAAAGAGAAAAGAGAAATGAGATAGAGTAAAAAATGACTTAAGCTAAAGTATTTTTGACGCGTGTAACAAAAGTAGGGTCGGATTTGATTAACAGGGCGGATATTAGACTCCAATTTGTTTTCTGACAGAGCTTGCCATGTGGCCCAGTAAAGATATGCCACCTCATTAAATTGAAAGCCCACGAGTTCTACGGTGAGACGCGGATTATCTTTATTAATAGAATTAACATCGTTATTAATAGAATTTACATCGTGTGTATTTTTGGACTGATAGATGGACAGGGGTAGTTGTAAACCATTTAATCAAGCAATAGTGATATTTTAGACCCTGTTTCAAATAGGAACGAGGTTGCATCTACATCTAATTCCCTTTAACAACAATTTTGAACAAAATGATTCTTCCTCAGCTCATTAAGAACTTCCTCCTTTCGACTTTATGTGACGCTCATTTGACCCTGTCATGACTTTACTCACTTGAACAAATGCTGATTTTTTTTAATCATAGGAGAGATAAAGTAACAAGAACATGCTCCAGTCTCAGCATCTCTCACTTCATTTTTGGTAGTAAAAGCAATTTTGGAACTACAAAACATTTGTTGAGCTTTCTGTTATTCTGTTGCATTTCAGATCTGTAGATACTATTGCATGGGCGGAAAGGGTAACATTTCAGACCACAATGTTGAGGAGTTTGTGTACATCCAAGTCATTCTTTCATTGATGAAACTAGTATAGATGCGAATTCAACTGTCATTTTTAGAATATATGAACTGTTAATGAAAACATTACCCTGCAAGGCCAAATCCTTTTGCTGGAAATTGCTGATCATGCCCAGAAATTGATAATTTTGTCAACTATTGAACGCTAGTTTCTCACTGATACATAAAGGGCACAATATGGAGTTATACAGCAGGGCATTGTAGCTGGAAGGCCTTCTCGGGGTTTTGTCCGTCGATTTCTGAATGGTGAGGGACATCATAAGGCATCTTTTGGGCAGAAAAACCTGCTTCATTGAACACTTTAACAACTTCTTGGTGAACAATGGCATTGCCTTCAGCTGTGAGATGTAAGCCATCACTGTAGCAAAATAAAACAGAAAATATAAGAGTTTTCACATTTCACCATCGAGGGTCTTTAGAAACAATCTCTCTATCTCCATAAGGTAGGGGTAAGATCTGCGTACTACACGCTACCTCCCCAAAACCCACTTGTGAATTACACGGGGTCTGTTATTGTTGTTGTTGTGTACATTTCACCACTAAAAATATCCTCATAAGTAGTGAGTTCAGTGTAACTGCCAATATACATGTATATCGATGATGCCGTGACAAGAATGCCACTGTTTGCTGCTAATTGAGGCCACCAGCACATCTCCATGCCAATCCTCCCCACCCCTTCCCCCCGAACTCCCAATCATTCTTATAAAACATCATAAGCATGATCATTCCTCTAACACCATATTGCACCACGAACTTCAACTATCAATGGGGACTATGCAAGTTATACTTAAAAGCATGTGTACATTCGTCACTTACCTGAGGAAATTTTTTTGCCAACCCTCTGTTTCCTGCATTTTAGACCATAGATTGATGGAAGGGAGGCCTAGCTCCCTTGCCAACTCAACGCACTGTTTTGCATACTCTCCTGTCACTTCATTTGTCCTTTCTGGCAACTCCATTGCTTTGTCTCCATACATAGACCTGCTTTTCAAATTGAAAAGTAACAGATCCCGGTACAATAAAATTAGATTCAGTTGACAGTGACACACTTAAGTTAAAAAAGTGCCATACTAAAAGCTAAATATATGAAGCAAAAAATAAGCTGGAAACGTAAAACTTGGTTTCACTGATAGAGTTTTGCTTTTAGAGGAAAAAAGGAAAATGACCAAAAGAACAATGCAAAGAATATGACGTGATGTCCATGAGTACATGATAAAGGCACAGGTCATACTGCTAAAAGGCTACTGGGTCCTGAAACATTCATCTATATATAGAAAGATCATTTGCACTCCTGTTGCTGTAAAAGTTATTGAAAGGAATGTACTCTCTGATGCGGGGCCACTACTGAAGGGTTGATCTCTTGTGTGACAACTGCATATTCGGCTCCTACATTGGGTACTGTTCGATAGCCATGATCAAGGGAGTCTCTAGTGATGCTGAAGCTGCCTTTGCAGCAATAGCTGTGATTATGATTCAAAGAGGCACTATACAAAAAAACCAGTCTGCTTATTCCTCTTTCTTTTTGCCCTCTTTTTGAGTTTTTTTTTTGAGAAGTTTGCTTATTTCTCCAGTGTATGTTTGAGAGGTTGGTTAATCTCTCCAGTTATATGCTGGGAAGTTATTGGATACTGTTATCTACTCAGCTTTTGAGCAGTTAAAGCCCTATCCCACTACTAAAAGGAGCTCCGGGTTGAGTCGAGAAGGTTCTTGAACATCTCAGATATCATAGAGTTCAAAAAAGAAATAAAAAGAAAAAGACAATTGGTTGCGTCATATTTTATTTTACCAATAAAGAGAAGGTGGATTGTACCTTGCTTGTTCAAACCGTCCTGCTACATCAACTGGTGGTGGAGTTATCAGCACTACTAGGATTGACGGGGAACATTTCTGTGTCGTAAATAAGATGAATGAGACATACAAAAGAGCACAAAGCTCAACCCAGAGTTCTAAAGATATATAGAGCATAACAGAAGACAAGGGCCTAGTGTATCCTGTTGTACTCAAAACAACCCCGGAATCGAGCAATTGGATGGGTATCACTAGAAGAGTGAGATTCAAACTAAATTCAATTTGCCAGCAGGTGGATTCATGATCTCTATATACTTGGGATATTTTATGTCTTCTCAACAAGCACATTAACAAGAGTATGAACTAAAGTTAACAAGACGTCTTTTATATCTGTTCATGCCAATCTACCATTCCCATTTTCTTGCCTTGTACTTTTGCTCATTATTTGTGAAAGTGAATAGTCCATTGGGCAGAATCTGCATGTCTTCCAACTAGCATAGCAACTAGGTTTTGAAAGGTTGCATACTCTTATGGACTACCATTACACAACTTGCATAGCGACATCCAGAGCTTTGTTTTATAGATGTTCATTCTCTCTGATGTTACTTATGAATATGTATTCCTCTATGTTACGCTCTTTCTGATGTTACTGGCGAATATGTGTTCCTCTATGTTACACTGACTCTTAATTTTGCCAATATGTAATTGTGTCAAAGAGGTTTGACATGTATATCTATACTTTGTATGAGCTTTGAAAAAAAAAAATACAAACATGCTAAAAATTGCACATTTCCTGCCTAATTCAAATCTGAATCCTTACTCATACGTAAGTCCATGTAATATAGGTGTTCCTCTTCTAAAGGGGGGAAGAAGAAGAAGAAGAAAAGGAACAACTAAGAGGCAGATAACCCTATCAACCTTCAAGAATATATTAGTCTATGGTAAATTATTTGATTAACATGGGAAATTCACAATCACAGCCGGTAGTGAAGCTTCATAAGTCCGTTACTAAGGTCTTTATAGTGTTCATTCAGTTCAGTTATTCCACAAATAACCAAATTGCGATGAGATAAAAATGATTACTAACCTGACCTCAAAAATATTATTCATAAGATGTCAAGGTTTAAATAATAGCTCAACATCAGAGGCTCAATTTTGATTCTTCAGTATCCTGGTCATACGACAGAAAATTGCTGCAATGCTTCTACATCAAATTTTGTGGGAAAACTAGCTATAAATTTTACAGTTTTTTCTTTTATAGCGAGATTGAGTAACTCTCTGTTTTTTACTTAGTCCTCATAGCATATAAAACTTGTTGTTTGCTGCATTGGCTTAATACGATTACTATTTCCATTGTTACCATTAACTCTATCCCTTTACATCTTCAAGATCCTGCCATTTTTATTGTTTGATAAGTCTTCCATAGACAAACATAATTAGGAGGAAAACTTTAGCACATTTGAAAGTCAGCATTTAGCAACAAACAAGCATGATTGAATTGGGAAATTCTAAACCTTCAAATGTTGTATAATTCTTCTTAGGTTTTCCTTATATTCCTCGAGTGGGACATGTTGCCTTTCACTGGTTCTTCCCAAAAGAGCAGCATCATTGGCTCCAAAGAATATAGTGGCAGCAACAGGAGGTGTTGGAGCATCCTGCAATATTAACCAAAGATACACTAATCAGAAGATTTGGTAATAAGTAGCAGTGCAGCTCAGGACCACAACAGACCTTTGCATATATCGAACTCCCAAACTATGTGTATTGTAGTATTCTACTAATAGCCTCAAGTATGAGGCAGCTGAATCTGACAAATAGCCTCATAACTTAGCTTGATTGAATAGGATCCTGAACAAACTTACTCACTTATAAATTAGAGATATCAATGTTGAAAAGGAGCAACTAAGTTGCAGAAAAAACAGTTAAAGAGTATGACAGTATACCGTTCTTATACTAGTAAACAGCCAAATCAAGCAACAAAAACTCAGCTTCTTGATGTGGCTGGTCACAGAAGTCTGTTATTCCATGGCCAATGTCATCTTTTGTTCTCTATTTCTGAATTACTTGAACATTCCAGAACAAGAAACTAACTCAATTCTTGGTCTGTCATGAAACTTATCTTAAGAAATTTCACATTTTCTTCTTTCCTTGTACCCTCTGTTACATAGAACATCACAACTCTTTTCTACCTTTTGAAACAAAAACTATGCGAGGAAAACTGGGTTCACCACTGTACCATTGCCCAATCCCAGCGAAGAACAACAAATTGAATAATGCCTCTTCTCTTATCCCTTACTCCTAACCCTGTTGAAAGCAACAACAACAACAATAACCCAGTAAAATCCCACTAGTGGGGTCTGGGGAGGGTAGATTATACGCAGACCTTACCCCTATCCCGGAGGTACAGGGAGGCTGTTTCGGGAGACCCTCGGCTCAGAGATAATTGATCCGTAACAACAACATAAACCAGAAAATAATATCAGCATCGTAAAAGACAGCACATAAATGGAAAGGCCAAAAAAAAATAATAAACAGTGCGAAACACAACAAAAACCACTGGCAGTCCTAGACAAAATACTATCAGACTACCCGGCACAATGAGAAGAAACGCTCGACTACCCTCTAACCTACAACCCTAAGGCTCGATCTCCACACCTTCTTGTCAAGGGCCATGTTGATAGCATTCAATCTTATTTTTTCCCATAAGTAGTCTTTCTTGATCCCATTGTTCCATCAACACTCAAATTAAGCATAAAGCCATCGACTCCATAAAATTTCAAATCAAAAACAAAATAAAGCATAATCAAGTGAGCCACAAGAAAGTTACAGAAAAGCACAGTTCGCGAGGATCAAAACTCGTGTATATATACTTGAATCCATTCCAATTCCAAATACAGACTACAAATAACACAGTCTCTCCTTTCCTTCATCCCTTTTGAGTTTTCAAATTCGTAAAACTCTTGATCTTACCCTTTACTTATTAACTATACCAATGAGCTCCAACAAAATACCGAAAATGGAAATTAAAGTACCATGCAAAAGCACACACTAACTAGCATCAACACATATCTAAATCAATACAATACTTAAATGTCCTATAATCATATGAATCCTCAGTGTGACAGTATCCATCCTGCTCTATTAAAGCCCATTTCATTAAACAAATATCAAGGAACTCAGTAGATTTCCAACTACAATTTACAAAAACAAAATCTTTTTCTCTTAGACCCTATTGATTGTTTGCAAATTCAGCAAAATTCCTGATCTTACTCCATATCAAAGCAATAATATTTTTTAGCAATGTACCCCAACAAAATATCCTAAATCATTACAACCCATCTAAATATCCTAGCTCCAGTTATAATCATGAGGTAACAAGATCCAAAAATAAAAGGTATTACCAAATGTGCCAAAAATGGAAAATGCAAAGGGGGTCGTGTAACGTACCAGTGGAAATAGGTGGTGGAGCAAGAACAATCCCCATTTGGTGTTGTATCCACCGTAGCCACGATTCAATATATCAGCCTTCACAATTATCAAATCCAATGACTTTTAATTAATAGATGCGTATAATTGTTCAATAGATCCACTTGATTAAAAATAAAACAAACGAACCTTGCGAACATAAGTATCAGCAAGAGCGGCACCCCAACCACCTAATCTAAAAGATTGTTCAGTAATGGAGTCCCCAAATAATACTATTTGAGGCCTCATTTTCAGAAGTTAAAAAACTTCCTGAAATTCAAACCGAAATCTTTGATTTTTGTTTTTATACTATTGCACAAGATGAGAGGGAAAGAAATAAGGAGTCCTTTGGTTGGTGGTTAAAGCTTGTTTGGATGGTTGTTCCTAGTTGTATTGTATTATATTGTTATCCAAAATAATGTTTGTTTTGATTGTTTTATTAAAATTGATTGTATCCATTGTTCCGAAACAATAAAAAATCCCCTTTTTTGAAACAACCGATTTGGTATGGTGGGATCGTTTCCTATTTTTCTTTCCAATTATACCCTAACTTATTATTCCACAATTCTATTTTACCCTTTACCTTTTTTTTCTATTTTAACTCCAAATCTCCAACTTCTAACCTACTTTTTTTTTTCAGTACTTTTGCCGCTAATGTTAAAGGTGTTTTGCCGCCTTCTATTTTACTTTTTCTTCTAATTTGCTTTTAACTCAATTCTAATTAGTTGTGCTCGTTTGTTTTGCCTTCTTCTGTTCTACTTTCTTAAGGTGTTTTGCCCTCTTCTGTTTTATTTTTTAAAAATTATTTTATGCATAATTTTTGATAAATTCAATATTTAAATAATTGAGGGTATTTTAATAAACTTATCAGTTACAGTACAGTACGATACAGTCAAATTAAACAACAAAATATTATTTAACAATGACAAATAATACAATCTATTCAAACATTGTATTCATAAAACGATACGGTACAATACGATACAGTACAATACAGTACATTATAAAACGACGGGAAACAATGATCCAAACAGATCGTTAGATTTTTGGCGTTTTTAATAAGAGAAAAAGGTCATATTTGTCCCTCTACTTTAGTAAAATATCCACGTTTATAGCTAGTTCTACTATCGGTCCAAATACGTCCCTACCATTAAGAAAGTAGATAAAAATATCTCCAACCCTAACAGTTGTCCACAGTGGCAAGGGACCACCTCAATAAAAAAAGGAAAAATGCCAGATTTGTCCCTCTACTTTAGTGAAATATCCACGTTTATACCTAGTTCTACTATCGGTCCAAAAATACCACATAACTAAATAATCCACATAATTAATTTTAACTCTCTATTCTTTTTATTTTACTACTTTTTCTCTTTTTCTTTTCCCTACTCTCTTTCCCTTTTTAACTAAAGTAGAGGTACAAACCATTAAAACTTTGTTCAAAGTATAATGTTATAAAAAAGAAGTGCTAGTAAATCAATTTTGTAAACAAAATGAGTGCTACGCATGGATGAATTTATTGGCAAATATATGGGGACGATGTGAACATGTAGCCTCTCTACCAAGCTAGATAACTAAATATTTTTTAAAAATGATCCAATATTATTTGCTGACATTCATACTCCAAAGAGTCAAAATGATGCACTTAGTTGAATATGAATTATTTAATCTCTCATATGTTTAAAATTTCGGTAGCATGTAACAGACGGAAAACTTCATTTAATCATGGCGGCAAGCAAAGAACGTTAATATGGTGGAAAACAAGGGAACGCAAGGAGTTCAGTTGCTTTCCATTTTGTAATTTCATTTCACAAAGAAAGAAAATTGTAAAATAAATTCATCCCAGAGTGCAGCTATTTTTCTCCTATTTACATAGATAAATAAGAATCTTCCTTTTTGTCCAACCAAAATAAGGGAAATAAATTGCCTTGATGACCATGATAATGAAAACAAGTTTCACAATATGTATGAGAAATCTGGAAAGAAAAAGAATATGAAATTACTAAAGAAATAAAAAGAGAGGAGAAGGAAGATTTTCGGTAGATTGGTTAATTACTAAAGAGTTAGAGTTAATTATGTGGATTATTTAATTATGTGGCATTTTTGGACCGATAGTAGAACTAGGTATAAACGTGGATATTTAACTAAAGTAGAGGAATAAATTTGTCCTTTTCCATTTTTTTTATTGAGGTGGTCCCTTGCCACTGTGGACAACCGTTAGGACTGAGGATATGTTTATCCACTTTCTTAACGGTAGGGATGTAATTGGACCGATAGTAGAACTAGGTATAAACGTGGATATTTTACTAAAGTAGAGGGACAAATCTGGCCTTTTTCCTTTTAATAATTTACCTTTTAGTATTAATTCAATGAAATTGATTATATTAACTTTGATTTGTTCATTTTTTTTGTTAACTGAATGCATTATATTAAAATAGGCTATGCGTTAGGGCATACTAACAGATTGTTTATTGGCGAATATACCAAATCCCCTACTGCCTGGCTATCATTATCAATATTACATTCTATAATTTGTCTTGGGAAAGTAGTTTCACCGATGTCTACCCAAAAAATATGTGTGACAAACACCGGAGGAACTGCTATTACAAAAATATTGTCAAAAATGTTCTTGTTAGTTCCATCCTTTGCCAGTAGATCAGCAACTCTGTTGGTCTCCCTGTAGCTGTGCTTCACCACCATGACGTCTAACCTTTGGACGATTGACCTGCATTCAGAAATAACTGAGTCAAAAATAAGATTTCCATTGATTAACATTTTAATTGTCGATGCCCCCTTTTTCTCGCGAAATCGGGTTTATGACATTTGGGCGGACAACTCTTTTCCTTTTGGGAATTGGGTTTTTTTGAATTTTGGAAGAGTCGCCACCTAATGATTAAGTGCATTAGGACACTAAAAATGAATTTGATTTAGAAAACCAGAGATTGGGTAAGAGCTTGAGATTATCTCGAAGGGAAGGTGTTAGGCACCCTTCAAGATCCACTAGTGTGGTTCCCGGCCATGCTACAATTGTGAATTTAAGTATAGCAAGTAAGCAAGCAAGAATTATAAATACTAGATAGCTTCCACATAATGGTTGTAAACAACTGAAGTACAAGAAGTTAAAGAATGCTAAAATTTGGAAGAAAATAGTTTTATAATTCTAAGAAAACACACGAGTAAAGGGGAAAGGGGTTCACACATGATTGGTGTAAACAAGAGGTAAAATGGGCGGAAGTTTTAGGAGGAAAACAGTACTGGAAATTAGACAAGTAAAAGAGAGGTTTTTACATAATTGGTGCAAGTAATAAAAGAAAAGTTTAAAGAAACTGAAAATTAAACACCTTTAAAAAGTAAACTAGTAAGGGGAAAGGGGGTCCTAGGTTTATAAATAACATGGATCACCCCACACAACAACCGGTAAACGTTTATACATGTGGTATTATCGCGTAGTCATCATATCCATGCCTACCCTTACCCACTCCGTTAAGGTATTAAATCGTAGAATGCTATCGTTACGTATTGCATGCTATTACCCGTCTCAATCTTGCCAGTCCCGGTGGTATTAGAGACTACTAGTCCTAAAGGGAAGGGAGAATTGGCTTTTAGTAGTTAAAAGGGACAAAAATCTAAGGCGACAGTCAAAACATATATGAAAAGTATGGGGGAAGCACATAAACAAATAGGCTCAAGCAAACCTCCTCACTTAAAGCAACAAATTGTTAGCATGACTTACATATACTAGTTATGGTCTAAATTAAACTTAAACGTTAAGGCGTGGCTGATTTATCACATATTTTCATATAAGAAGTCCGAATTAGGCCTGCCTGCTAGTTGTAATTATCAAAGTCTGGTGTAGTTAATTAATCACTTAATGGCTTGCCTAGGCGAAACCTATAGACATGATATCTAACAATGCAAAGCATACTGGTTTGATTTTAAACTTGTAGACGAATCAGATTCAAACGATTATACCTATAGGCATGACTTCTAAGCATTATTAATTTTAAAACAGTTATGTAAGTGCAGGAGTCCTATAAGCATGGTGTCTAGGATGCAATTGATTATTTTTTAATCTATAGACTGTTTGCCTAATGACATGTATATGCAGAAGTGCAGAAACTTATAGACATGATTTCTATATACAAAAGTGCAAAAACTTATAGACATGATTTCTATTGAAATGCATAACTTATAGACATGATATCTAATGAAGTAATGAAACAACTTATTGGTAGGATTTCTAATGCAGTAAAGAAACAACTTATAGGCATGATTTCTATATGCAGTAATGAATAAACTTATAGGCATGATTTCTAATGCAATAATGAAACAACTTATAGGCATGATTTCTAATAAAATGCATAACTTATAGGCAGGATTTCTATATGCAGCAATGAAACAACTTGTAGGCAGGATTTCTATATGCAGTAATGAATAAACTTATAGGCATGATTTCTAATACAGTAATGAAACAACTTATAGGCAGGATTTCTAAATGCAGCTGCATAAGCGAAAAACGGGTTGTGATTGCAGAAGTAAATACCAAAAGCATGATATATACCCACATGCATAACATGAGTGACCCTCCCCGTTTCACTATACACCCCATAAGTTATTACAAATTATTACAACCCCAATGAATCAAGAAATGTAAAATTACATCATAAATTAAAGACTCCAACCAAGGAGAGCCTAATTCAGACCCCAGGTCTGAAATATGAAATAAACCAACTTCCAAAGATCAGATTTCCAAGACCTTTCTCTTATTTGGGATGTGTCAAAGTTCCCAAGAGCCTCAAGTGGACTCCGGGCAGTGCTTACACCCCAAATACAATGCAAAATTAGATTATAGTGCAGTGTGAAAGGGCCATCCCTCGAATGTCCAAGTTCAGAAGGAACTCAAGGTCCCAAGGCAAGGCTCATAGGAGGGGGCAGAACATAGAGACTAAGAGTAGGTGTAAGTGTATAGAGGGGGAACTAGGGGAAGACCATGGTACGCTAGTGGTCATGCCCAACAACTAGGCATGCTGGCACACCCCTGACCAGCCTGTTAGCCAAATCTTAGGAGTTAGGAACCATTGAGGATCATGTTCAGACCTGAGAAACAATTTGGATACTGCCAGTCCATGAGCCTTAACTCAAACACATAGAAGGGAGTGGGGTATGGGGAATTCACAACAAATAGCAAATGCAAAAGGAGAGTAGCATATTTAATACAGAACATGAACAACAAAGTAGACAAGAGTGTAGCAACTATAAAGTAAAGACATAGGGAAGAAGCTGAAATCAAAATTGAGACATATTAGTTTCTGGGAAACAAAATAAGTGAAAGCAGAAGTCTTGTAAGCCAAATTGCAAGCAAGCAGTACAAAATATCTAAAAGAGAGTAGAGAATTTGAAAGAGTATTGTAATTGAGAGTGTGTAAGAGTATGCGTGTTGAACTGAGGGTTCAAGGTTGTTAAGTGCAGAAGGGTCGTGCCCCTTTTATAGTGAAGAAAGTAAGTAGAAATAGGTAAGAAAATAGTTTTGAAATTAATTACATAAGGTCTCCCTTTAATTAGGGAATTCTGATTTCAAACGAGCAAAATAATTAATGAAGGGGTCAATCAAACATTTTTCCAAAGCATTACAAGAGGGGTAAATACATAAAGGTCTATTTAAGGACAAGGTTTGACAGCACACAGTTTGTGCAAGTAAGGAAAGGAAATCAGTTCACAGTCAAGAAATCAAAATTGTAAGCTTTGTACGAGTGAACCAAACCAGGAAAGGTGAGGAAAGGGTTTTACTTAAGGAAAATCAGTAAGAGTCAATCAAACCTAAAAAAAGATTCTGAATCAATCATAGATTGGAAAGCCTTTTGAAGAACGATTCAACACACATATAAAAGCATATAAACATTCTTTAAACAAGAAAGAGCAGTCATGCTAATTAGAAGAGTCGAGCATAGAAAAGTTCAGAGACATAAACAAAGAGGTCCAAATCCAGTTCATAGACTCAAAATGAGTCTGAGAGTCAAGGGTTCAAAGTAGAACCCTAGTCCAAACATCAAATCAACCTCGTCAAATCCCCGAAATTCTAGGGTTTCAAAGTCAAATCAGATATAGAGACGAGAGGCTAAGTAATTGAAACAGGCTTAGAGATCTCTTTCAGAGACTTATAAGAAAACAAACAGATAGAATAGCAGGTTCAAAGCAAATAGAATATAGAAACCGATTGGAAGCATAGTGAGGATAGAAGGAACAAGTTTTAAGATAAGCTCGAAACTTAAACAAGTTCAGAAGAGAAAAGAGGTTGTGTAACACTTAAGAAAATAGTAGAAGAAAATGTTTAAAGAGAACTCAAACAAAGTCCAGAAGAAGGCAAAATAAAGAACTAAAAATCTTAGTAGAAAATACTGTAGAGGGACATAGGGGTATCAGAAAAGCCTAGCAAAAGAACACATAAGATAAACATGCGAAAGCGTGATACAGAAACACAGTAGAAGAAAAACTGGAGCACAATAGAAGGACATGCATGATAAAGACAAACATAAGAACATAGGAGAAGAACATGCGAGGTAGAAAAAGAAAACATAAGAACATAGCATAGGTAGATACACACAAAGAAAAGAAGAAAAGTCAGAAAAATATTTTAAAACTTTTCAGAAACCCTAAATCGAAAACAAACGATTTTAAAAAGAAAATTTGGGGAAAATACTTTAAAAGTCGAGTAAAACACCAATATATCACAAATCTTAAGAAAAATAAACAAAGAAAACCTCGAACAGCTTCTGAAACCCTAGAAATGAGAAAGGCTTGGAAAAAATCAGATCTTGAGTCGAAGAGGTGATGACTCGGGCTTCTCGACCAGGGTACGCCGGAGCAAGGCTGGCGATAGCCGTGAAAACTCGAGCTGGAATAGGTCTAGATGAAGACCTTTGAGTTCTGGCCTTGATTCTTCAAATATCGAGGACACATGAGTAATAAGGAGTGATTATAATGTTACTATGGCCGGCGGAGCCATGATTTCCAGTGAGCTTGAGGTAGGAGATGGTGAGAGAGACTAGGGTTTCGAGAGAGTTTGAGATGAGAGGGATTTCAGAGGCGGCTAATAGAAGAGAATGGAAGGGATTGGGGTATGGTTGGGGAATTGAAAAGGAAAGGGGTAATCGTGGTCGTTGATCAAAAGGATCAACGACCTAGATTAAAAGAAAACCGGGCGGATTGGATAAACGGGTTAAGGGGTTCGGTTAAATTAGGATTTGGGCTGGCCCATTTGAAAATTGAAATTGGGTTGATTGGGGTTTTAATTTAGGATATAATTAAAACGAAATGAGGCTAGTATTTAAATAGCCAGTTTTACCCCTTTTATTTTATAAAAATAGTAAAAAAATGATTTTAAAAGTAAATTAAAAGTACATAACCAACTAATAATACATATTAATTAAAAAATATTGAAACCAATTTTACAATTATAGAAATGCTATTAATCCTAAAATAGGTTAAATTGTAATTGTATGCAATTTAGCTTTGAAAATACCAGATAAATTTATTAAAATATACAAAAATCACCTTAACTATATTTTGGTATAAATAGGAGAATAAAATAAATTATTCAGCAAAATTGATAGTTTTGGGAATAATTACTGATTTTTGTACTACTAAAATGGGTAATAAATCGATTTTAAAAATCTTTTAAAAATTGGGGAAAATACCAAAACACTTGTACATGCTTATATAGCATGTACATGTTATTTTGAAAGCATTTTGTGTATAAAATACATAAGAAAAAATTAGGTATCAACAGCTGCCCCTCTTTACCCGGGAAAGATGAAAGAGTTGTCGGGTAAAGTTATGATGACCAATTTGACCGAATGAAACAATTTGAAGAACTTTGACTGATCTCTAGTTCCCGAGCTACCTACCTATCCCTGGTCTTACAGGAATCAGGCCATATTCGTGACCCATCGACGGAATATGCCGATGGAGATCTTCGAAAAACGGACACGGTATTTAGGTTGGGAAAGATAGTCAAAGTCTAGTAGGCTGCAGGAATTGGAGCGGGATCGCTCTTGCTGAGACGGCCGTTGCTAGCCAGTTTACCTGCACATGAGCAATACGAACATATATTGTGCATAAATTTAAACGTGATGCAAGTTCCCGTCGGACCATGAATTTTGTCTTTGGACGGTTAGGATGACGTCCTCAGACCATGCCGTCCTGGGCCATGAAGCGTATAATAAAGGATTCACAGGCTATGAAATGGTGTTCTCGGGCTATGAGAATGATGCCTTTGAATAATGATATGCAAAAGATAAAATGCGATCCTCAGCCATGGCATGGCGTTCTAGGGCTATGAAAATGATGCCTCCATACAATGACGCCTTCGGACAATTTGGCGATATTTTAGCCCATGAAATGTGGGAAGTGGCGATCTTTTACCCGATGCAAGACGTAAATAAAAGGTGGCAATATTTCAGTCATGCGGAAAAATAAAGTGGTGATATTTCAGCCGATGTAAGATGTAAATGAAGTGGCGCTATTTCAGCCGATGCAATATGTAAATAGAGGTGGCGATATTTTCAGTCCATGCAAGATGTAAATAGAGGTGGCGATACTTCAGCCGATGCAAGATGTAAATAGAGATGGCAATATTTCACCCAAGTAGAATGTAAATAAAAGTGGCGATATTCCAGCCATGCAGGATATAAATAAAGCGGTGATATTTCAGCTGATGCAATGATGTAAATAAAGTGGCGATATTTCAGCCGTGCAAATAGAGGTAGATCTTAACCTCGAAAGGCAGAATGGTAGCCTTATGCAATGTAGGAAATGCAAAATGGAGGTAGAGCTTAACCTCGGAAGGCAGAATGGTAGCCTTACGCAATGCAGAAAATGCAGATGGAGATAGAGCTTAGTCTCAGAAGGCAGAAAGGTAGTCTTATGCAAATGCAGAAATGCAGGTGGAGGTAGAGCTTAACCACGGAAGGCAGAAAGGTAGCCTTATGCAATACAGAGAAATAAGAGCAAATAGTAGTAAAATATCTTAGCTGATAGCTGATAGCTGATATTTTCCATTGATATTGTGGCTATTGGGGATGTCGTGTACGGATAGCAATTGTAAATAGGTGATGGTTCTGAGAGTCGTATTCCCGAAAAGTATGAGTGTGTAAATGTATTTCATGATTTGTGACTTGGGTGCCTGCATTTAAAGAAAAATCGCGAGTTCTATAGAGGGGGAAGGTTAGTTTGTATTCCCCGTGGACTTCGCTTGTCCTGCTTGGTTCTATTTTCAGTGATGTTATGCATCATCGGGGTAGCGCTACTGAACAAAGCATTTTTGATAATAGATACGCGTGATTTAGTAAAAATATAACATAAATACATAATTGAAAATAGTTTTTTTTGGATGAACCAGCGATTGTGACGTGGTTCAAAACATTGCGACCTCTTTTGCTCCGGAATTTTGAGGGTCCTCCTCAAAATACTGCCCCAGTTTACTGGGTTGATACTTATGATGGCTGCTTGTGATGATCGGCTGAAGTTACTTCGGAATTTTGAGGGTCCTCCTCAAAATTTTGCCCCAGTTTCCAATTGCGGGGGGAAGTGAAAATTTTATTGAATTTTGAACTAACCCATAAGGCTGCCTGCGTATCCCCTCTTAAACGAGAATCAGGTCAGACGTAGTTCAACTTACATCATAAAAGAAATCATAACTGGTTACACATAGTATCTTTTGACTGCATCTGAATTGATTGGCTTTGGCCAAACTTCTCTGTCAATTTCTGCAAGTATGAGGGCTCCTCCTGTTAGAACCTGGTGAACCATGTACGAGTTGGGAGAGAACTTCCCCTTGGCCTCATCTTGATGTGGAAAAATCTTCGTTAGCACTAGCTGCCCCAGTGTAAACTGTCTTGGCTTGACTTTTTTGTTGAAGGCTCCGGACATTCTGTTCTGATAAAGCTGACCGTGGCAAACTGCATTCATTCTCTTTCCGTCTATAAGAGCTAGCTGTTCGTAATGACTCTTCACCCATTCTGCATCGTTGAGCTCTGCTTCTTATATGATCCTTAAGGAAGGAATTTCTACTTCAGTAGGAATGACCACGTCTATACCATAAACCAGCATATAGAGGGTTGCCCCGGTTGATGTGCGAACCGTGGTGCGGTACCCTAATAAAGCAAATGATAGCTTCTCATGCCACTGCTTATGCTTCTCTATCATTTTCCTTAGTATCTTCTTGATGTTCTTGTTGGCGGCCTCTACAACTGCGTTCATCTGATGTCTGTAGGTTCTATAATTCTTATGTTTGATCTTGAATGTTTCACACATGGCTTTCATCAGGTCACTGTTGGGATCGGAACCATTATCAGTAATGATCGACTCTGGGATGCCGAACACACAAATGATACGGTCGCGGACAAAGTTTGCCATGACTTTCTTAGTCACTGTCTTGTACGATGCTGCTTCAACCCATTTGGTGAAATAATCAATAGCCACTAGGATAAACCTGTGCCCGTTTGATGTGGCAGGTTCGATTGGTCCAATAACATCCATTCCCCATGCGGCGAATGGCCATGGTGAGCTTGTTGCATTAATCTCATTTGGAGGCACTTTTATCATGTCTGCATGTATCTAACAACGATGACACTTTCGAACATACTGGATACAGTCCGTTTCCATAGTCACCCAAAAATAACCAGCCCGGAGTATCTTCTTTGCTAAGACAAAACCATTCATATATGGGTCGCAGGTCCCTGCATAAATTTCCTCTATTAGCCTGGATGCTTCCTTTACGTTGACACACCTTAATAATCCCAAATCAGGAATCCTCCAGGGTTCCTCCGATGTGAAAGAAATTTTTGTCAATCTTCGAAGTGTGCACTTCTGAGTAGTGTTTGCAAGTCTTGGGTATTCTCCTTTGGCTAAATATTCCTTGATGTCGTGAAACCAAGGCTTTCCATCTGCTTCTACCTCAACATGAGCACAGTAAGCGGGCTGATCATAGATATTTACAGGGATAAGATCAGTGAAATTCTTGTTTGGATGCTGTATCATGGATGATAGGGTAGCCAATGCATCGACGAACTTATTCTAGACTCTGGGAACATGCTGGAATTCTGTCTTTGTGAACCTCTTCCTCAACTCCTGTACATGATGTAAATACGGGAGTATCTTGGAGTTCTTGGTTGCCCATTCTTCTCAGACATGATGTATAGGCAAGTCTGAATCCCCGATCACTAGAAACTCCTGAATGTTCATGTCAATGTCCAGCTTGAGCCCTAAGATGCAGGTTTCGTACTCAGCCATGTTGTTGGTTCACGGGAACCTGAGTTTGGCAGATATTGGATAATGATGACCGATTTCTGATACTAGAACTGCTCCTATGCCAACTCCTTTGAAATTCGCTGCTCGGTCGAAAAAAATTCTCCAGCCATCATAGGATTCTGCAATGTCTTCTCCTATGAACGATACCTCTTCATCAGGAAAATACGTCTTTAGGGGTTCGTATTCTCCATCCACAGGGTTTTCTGCAAGGCGATCTACTAATGCCTATCCTTTGTTTGCTTTTTGAGTTATGTAGACAATGTCGAATTCACTCAGCAGGATTTGCCACTTGGCTAGCTTGCCAGTGGGCATGGGCTTCTGGAAGAAGTACTTCAATGGGTCCATTCTTGATATGAGATACGTGGTATAAGCACAAAAATAGTGCCTCAGCTTCTAAGCTACCTAGGTTAATGCACAACAGGTGCATTCTAACAGAGAATACCGAGCCTCGTACGGGGTGAATTGCTTGCTGAGATAGTAGATGGCTTGTTCCTTCCTCCCTGTTTCATCATGTTGCCCAAGAACACAACCGAACGCTCCATCCAATACTGCAAGGTAGAGTAGTAGGGGTCTACCTGGTTCAGGTGGAACCAAAATTGGTGGTTTTGACAGGTACTCCTTGATTCTGTTGAAGGCGTTCTAGCAATCATCAGTCCATTTGGTAGCAGCGTCCTTCTTCATCATCTTAAAGATTGGCTCACAAATGACAGTAGATTGTGCTATGAACCGGCTAATGTAGTTAAGTCTTCCCAAGAAACTCATTACTTCTTTCTTGTTCTTTGGCGGTGGCAATTCTTGAATGGCTTTGACCTTCGATGGATCTAATTCTATCCCTTGGTGACTCACAATGAACCCGAGCAATTTTCCAGTTGGAACCCCGAATGCACATTTTGCGGGGTTCAACTTCAGGTTGTACCTTCTCAGTCTATTAAAGAATTTCCTTAAATCTTCCATGTGATTAGCGGTTTTCTTGAACTTAATGATGATGTCGTATACATACACTTCGATCTCCTTGTGTATCATGTCATGGAAAATGGTAGTCATGGCCCTCATGTAGGTGGCCCTAGCATTCTTTAACCCAAACGGCATCATCTTGTAACAATACATCCCACACGGAGTAATGAAGGCCATTTTCTTAGCATCTTCTTCATCCATCCATATATGGTGATATCTAGCAAAACAATCAATGAATGCCTGCAGCTCATGCTTGGCGCAGTTGTCAATAAAGATATATATGTTTGGCAAGGGGAAGTCATCTTTGGGACTGGCCCGGTTGAGGTCCCGATAGTTGATACAGATTCTGACCTTCCCGACCTTCTTCAGTACTGGCACAATGTTGGCTAACCACGTCAGATATTCCACTACCCTGAGAACCTTAGCTTTGAATTTCTTTGTGATTTCTTCCTTGATTTTCAAACTCATGTCAGGCTTGAACTTTCTAAGTTTCTGCTTTACCGACGGACATGTCGGATCAATCGGTAGTTTCTGTGTCACAATGGATGTACTCAAACCAGTCATGTCATCATATGACCATGCGAATATGTCCTCATACTCCTTCAGAAATTCCGTGCACTTTTCCTTTTCTGACGGTAACAGATGAACACTGATGCGAGTTTCTTTGACATTTTCTGCATCTCCCAAGTTAACAACCTCAATTTTGTCCAGGTTGTACTTAGGTCTATTCTCAAAATTCTTGACCTCTTTAACAACCTCTTCTGGTATATCATCTTCCTCTGAGTCTATATCCATTTATTGCATTGTCTCGTTGCATGTCACAGTCATTGATTCATCAAGATAAGTAATAGTAATGTTGTTTGAATAAAGTAATGAGAGAAAATAATAAGAGTGAGATTTATAAGAAAATTGAAATACTTTAATAAATTCCATAAGTGTTTTGAACATTGGAGCTCTTTTTTGCGAAAAAATAAAATACAAAAAGAAAATAAAATAGTACGTGGTGCTTTGTTCAGCCTTGCTACCCCGAGGCACGCCGAGCTCTGGTGGTCCTGATGGTTCAGTTGTCGAGGCGTGCTCCTCTGTTTACAGCCTGTATGGAAGGGCCTTCCTCCCCATCCTCCTCAAAAATAACACAAAAATTCATGGCATCATCTTCTAGGAACAAGTTCTTCATTGCTACTAGTGCTTCCTCTTCTTCCGACCCGTAGATAACCTCGGATGGCTGGAAGGTCTGCTCCAAACAAGGTATCGGCTGCTCCAGTGGATAGTAAGGACCACGCCAGGGCGGCGACCATTCCTTGAATTCTTTCCAGGTATACTTATACCCTAGTCTGAAGGTGGCGACCATTTCTTGAGCTTGATGGGCGTAGCGATTCCTTGGAGATTCTTTCCAAGTCCCTTTCCAGGTTCATACCCTCTCCAATTTAGTATGCTTTCAATTTTGTTGTCCTACCATTTGTCTTTATCGACGGTGTTGACCCGCTCGATGTGGTGATAAGTTTCCCCACCTATTCTTCTTCTTCCTCCAATTGCTGTAATGGTCTGGAGACCATATATGGGATTACTACCATCACCATGAATGATCAACTCTTGGTGATTCCATTCAAATTTCACGACCCGATGTAGTGTTGATTCCACAACCCCGGCGGCATGAATCCATGGTCGTCCCAACAATAGATTGTAAGATGTCGGCACATCTATCACTTTAAAATCAACATCAAACCAAGTAGGCCCCATTTGCAAACGTAAGCTAATTTCCCCAGTAGTGGACCTTTGAGAACCATCAAAAGCCTCAATGTTGATGGCTCCATCCTTGATTTCATGCAGCCCTTTCCTTAATATCCTGAGTGTTACCAACGGACAAATGTTGAAACTGGACCCTCCATCGAATAGGATCCCAGTAATAAAATAATCTTCACACTGCACAGTGATGTGCAATGCCTTGTTGTGACTCAATCCTTTCGGTGGCAGCTTATCTTCATGGAAAGTGATCTTGTGACTCTCTAATACCTGCCCTACCATATTTGCCATCTCTCCTCTAGTGATGTTGCTAGGTACATATGCCCCACTCAACACTTTTAACTGAGCGTTCTTATGTGCATCAGAACTTTGTAGTAAAGCCAAGATAGATATCTATGCCGGTGTTTTTTTCAATTGATCGATGATTGAGTAATCCTTTCCTGGTATCTTTCTCCAGAGGTCATTGGGCCCGATTTCAATGATGGCTTGTCGACCATAGGTCTGCTTACTCGATTCAGCCAAGTGTTCCAGAGTATAAACCCTGTCAATTTTTGTCATGCCTTATGCCGCAACTGCTTCTCCGGTTTTGGCTTTTCCTTTTCTCCTTGCCTCGGCTGTGTAATCCCAAGGAATGGCCTTCATATGGAATGGTGCTATGGCTGACATAGCTACTAGAATGGGTATCCTTGCTTTAGGAGGTAACACAACAGCCTCAAATGGTACAGGTGCCTTTGGGGACCCAAACTCGACCTCAATTAGTCCTGGCATCTTTGCAGAAGAAGGTGCTTCGAACTCAAGTGGTATGGACATGTTCACTTTAGCGTCTCCAGAAGGCTGGATCTGGACTACAATCAGATTAAGGGTGACTGTTGGTTTCTTTGGCTCATCACTTTCAGCGATTAATCTGATCGATTCTTTGGGGTCCCAATCGTCCTCCACTTCAATCATATGAACACCTCCACCCTTGTGGTCTAGTAGAGGGTTATTGCAGACATTCAGAGTATGCTCCTTTGCCATGATGATCTTGTTGTCAATCAAATCCTGGATCTTGTCCTTTAGAGAGCGACATTCATCAAGGGTATGACCCTTCATGCCAGAATGGTATGCCAGGTTTTATTTGGGTTGATCCATTGGGAAGTGTTTTCAAGGGTTATAGCATGGATAGGGGTGACATAACCAGTAGCTTTGAGTCTTTCATACTGTGAGCACGTGATTTTTGCCCTATATATGAGTTTATTCCCATAAAATTCAAACGAAACAGTTTTTCCTTACTTTTTACAATTTGTGTGAATTTTGTGTTAATTGTTTGCATGGTATTTGTACATGTTAAGTCAAATAAAAATACAAAAATATGCATTTGCATTTAGGAAATTAATTTCACATTTTAGTAGGTATTAATTCATTTTAGAAAAATCTAAAGAAAATTTCAAAATAATAGTCTTAGACCATTTTAATTGACAATTGTTGCATTTTTTATTTTTAAATAATATTAGAAGTTAATTAGGTTTTTTGCTTTTGATTTACACAAAATCAGAAAAATAATATGCAAAGTAAAAATACATAAAATACAAAAAGATAAAAAATAATAATACAAAAAGTCTATACAAAAAACAAATAAAGAGAATGAATTTTTCAACCCAAAATTTTGGCCCAGGTCGGCCCAAATACTCCTCAAGCCCCGAGCCCAATAACACCCAAACCTGGTCCACCCCCCCCCCATATCAAAATGATGCCGTGTATGCGTCGCTTAATCCTGACCGTTATTTCTTCCTGATCCGACGGTCTGGCTTTTGTCTCAAATAACTAATAAAAAAACACATTTGTAATAACCCTAAAAAAACAAGAACCCTCCCCCTTTTCCTCGTACCAAAGACCCCTGCTATATTGTATCTATCGTTGCCGCCGCAGACCACCACTCCGCCGCCCGCCAGAATTCGTTCACGGCGGCGGTGGACCCCCGTTTCCGACCAAACCAACCCCAAAACATTCCCCTTTTCCTCTTCTACTCAAATCACCAATCATCTATCCCCGAATCCTGTTAGAACTCTCCAAAATCCCTAAACCCTAGCACCGCCACCACCGCCTATGGCGGCACCGATAACCAAACCTCATCCCATGAACACCCCAAGTTCTTCTCATCCTCCTCATGCCCGATATACATGCCGTTTCCCTCGAATCATCATCAACCACGTCAAATATTCGTTTGAAGATCTATAAAAAAAAAGAAGAAAAAGAAAAGAGATACGCTGGTTTCTCATAGCTCAACAAATAAAACGAAGAAGGCTCATTTCTTTCTCAGTGAATTAGTAAGTCCGGGCTTTTACCCTCTTTTCTGTTTTCATTTTTTTTTCTTTTCTTTCTGTCCTCTTCATCTGGTATGGTTAGTTTTGAAATTCTTAAGATTATAGTAACCATGAATTATAGGGTCAGCTCGTTCATACATCTATGGATTTTGGGTAGTTTAAATATAGATTAGGGTTTCTCATATTCTGATTAGGCGCAATTCATAATGGGTTGGCATTAATTGCTGCGAGTTTATGATCTTGTTTTGATAATTGTTGAGTTTAATACATTTCAATTTGTTAATATCATCAATGTTTTGTTTTGTAGTTTACTTAACTGTTGGGTTTAGTTGTTTAATTTGGGTTCTATTTATATAAAAATGGATTTGGAAATCGATGTGGATTAATTTCAAGCTATCATATAGGTTGTTTGGTTATAGCTGATGAAAATTAGGGCAAGAGGATTGGAATTGGTTTAAGGTAATATTGGTAATTCTAAGTATAAAGTGAGGGCATTGTTGAAATTTTAAAATAGGCTGGTAGTAATTTCAGGGAACTTAAGGGATACTTTGGGCATAGAAAAATGGCAGGATCATTAAAAATGGTAAATTTCAAATTGAAGTGAGGGTAGATAGGAAATTACACTAGGCTAGAAGGTTCTAGATTAGGGTATTAGCATAATTCTTAATAAATAATTGTAGTCAATTGAATAACAAGTTAAAAAATGAGGGTATAGTTGAAATAAAAGAGGGACTAATAGATAACATCTGAAATTTAAAATTCCCTCCAATTCTAGTTTTATAAATAAGCATTGATATGCCTTAATTCATAAGTTTTGAAACCCTAGAAATTTCCCAAAAATATAGGTCAGTTCCAGATCTGAAATTAAGTTTTTCAAATCACAATTTTTCCTTTTACAATCTGAATTCATGTCAAAAATCCAAAAAAAAAAACAATCGAAAGATCAGTAGAAAACCAACAAAATTACTGTTTCATTGATTTTTTTAGCTAAGATTTGGTTCGATTATTGATTGCTGAAAATTTTAGATGTTTTCTAGCTTAAATTCAAGTTTAGCTCTACAAAAATTCTCAAAAAAAAAAAAAAATCTGGTAGGCTCCAGATCTGAAAATTGAGATTTTCAGATTCAAATTTTCTCCTTCTAAGGTCTGAGCTCCTTCAAAGTCCAAACACAACCTGAAATCAGTAGAGACCAAAAAATCAACACTGTTTCATTAGATTTTCAACAGAATTTCAATTGTTAAGACTCAATATGTGGGATTTGTGGATTAGATGTTATACAATATGAATTTAAGTGTTTTTTAGGGTTCAAATACACTGTTGTGGTTGGTTTCTGTTGAGTTTCGAACTTTGTTGGATTTCAAACCTATTCCTTGGTTGATGGTTAACTGATAGGTGTGGAAATTATTTGTTGTTGTTACTGTGCTGTGGCTGACTTCCATTTCTTTTACTTTTGTCAATTTCCAGGTACAATTTTATCTCTTGACAGTTTGAAGTTTTCAGTTACTGTATTCACGCCATTGTGCAATGAAATTTATTGAATTTTTTTTTTACAATAGACTACTTGTCGTTTTAAATTTGCTATTTGTCCTTTATTTTGTACAGTTGTGTAAGAGGACTGTTAGAAGCAGAACTTTTGCTCCTATAGAATTTTTAGAGTTGTTACTATTGTGATAGATTATTTTGGTAATATGTCTATTTGAAATACATCAGTTCTAGATTAGATCCACATAGATTGAATGTTAGGCAATACTAAATATGTGATAGGGATATTAAGATTTGAATAGTTTTAACTTGCCGTAAGTTGTATTACTTGGATTAATTAGGAGTGTTAGAACTAGTGAGTTCATGATGTCTCATTTGGTGTTAGCTGTAGTATTAGGATTGTATAATATCATTCAATAATGTTTCAGTATAATTTGATTGATTTTGTTTTCATTAAAATGATAGGCATTGGAAGTTGAACTGGAAATTACTCTAAGTAACCATGCTAAAAAATGTTGTCATCCGATTTAATAATTCTGAAAATGCTAATTTACTATACGCTACACCATTTTCTTGCCCTAAGAATTCAAAACGTCCAATATAGTTAGGTATCGAATTGGTCCTAAGAATTGAAGCTTCCGAATATTTCTGCCCAAACTTGAACGTGATTATGTTTAGCAACTAGGAGAGTTCAAATTGGACCTCCTGTCAAGGGATTGGCAACTATAGACATTGGACTGTTTCGCATCCTTAGGCCCAAATTCACGTGAAAGTTGGCCTTCCCTGTCACGCGTAAAGAAATTAAAGTGAGAAGTAAAAATCACCGAAGAATTTTTAGACCTCTTAGAATTGTCCTTTAAATAAAAATGATGAGACTAACCTCGCCAAATCAGAATACATAATTGCGGGGCCCTCAATAATTACTATACAAAAATACTAGAAATCGGGAGGACCGTTTAGCAAATCTCACGGCCTTCCCCAAAATTAATAAACGCGTAGTTGCTTTAGGTGCGTATGTTAATGATATTACTTTCCTAAATACGGGTGCACATTTATGTGACCCAAATCCAAATCTCAACGAAGTCGAAGTGTGTTAAAAGCCACAGGTGTACTGGTACGGCGTGGTGCGAGATACATTTTCGCGACGTTGCAATTCTTGTAAAAATTCAACAATAAAAGCGGGTTATTAATAAAAGGCACATAAAAGTAGAATATATATGGAAATCAGGTAAAATCAAATACAACAGTTGAGCGACCGTGCTAGAACCACGGAATCCGGGAATGCCTAACATCTTCTCCCGGGTTAACAGAATTCCTTATCCGGAATTCTGGTTCTCGAACTGTTAACAGAGTCATATTTCCTCGGCTCGGGATTCAACCGGTGACTTGGGACACCATTAATCTCCCAAGTGGCGACTCTGAATAAATAATAATGAATCCCGTTCCGACTGTCCTTTAATTGGAAAAACTCCTTTATTATGTCCTTTACGGGGTGTAGTAGTAAAAAGGAGGTGTGACAGCTCTGGCGACTCTGTTGAGGAAAAGAAACCCAGAACTTCGGTTCAGGGTTTAAGAATTCGAGCTCGGAATAATTGTTGTATTTGTTTATATCTGATTTCCCTATATGTTCATGATTAATGTGCTAAATGTGTACCGCTTTGATATTATTTGAACTGTATATAAATTGTGCCGAAAACTCTTCTCTTCTCACCTCCGGGGATGTGCTTACTGGTTGAGACTCCATATTATGTTAGTGTCAATACCTTTAAATAAGAAAAAGGCCGGACAAGTTACTAAGCCGGATGGCCTTTTGGTTCCCGGTACGTAGCCCCCTCCTCGTTGTCCGCTCGGGTGCACAGTCTAGAACATATAACCAGGTCTTGAACTTAGAATAGGGACGTTTATTTGCATCACGTATGACTTAGGGGACTCAACACAGGGGTTGAGTCCGTCTAGGACAGGTAACCAAATATGAAAAGACTATTATGATTACGTGTTGTATTTATTTGTTTCAGACCATCATGCTGACCGGTTAAAAAAAAGAGAAAGGAAGAGAAAAAGAAAATTGTTGTAAAATTGAGAGAAAAAAAAAGAGAAATAATAATTGTTTGATTTTTAGAAAAACCGATGCCCAAATGTTGTCGAAACTCTGCCAAAATTTCGAAAAATGAAAAAATAGAAATGTTTTGTTTTTAATACTTTGTTTTACTAAAAGCAAAGAAAAAGAAAAAGAGTCTTTATTTTAGTTTGAAAAAAATAGGTTGTTTTATTGTTCGTTGAAAATGAAAAAAGGAAAAAGAGAGTCGTTATTTTGTCTTGTTTTCAAAGATAGAAAGGAAAATAGTTTGTCTTGCCATGAAAAAATAAAAATGAAAAAAGAGTCTTTTTTTTAGTTTATTTTATTTGTTTATGAAATGCAAAAAAAATTGAAAAAAAAAAAATAAAGTCTTGCTTTTGAAAGTAGTTTTGTTATTTGCTTATGAAATGCCAAAAAAAAGGAAAAAAAATCTTGTTTTAAAATAGTTCGTTAATTTGCCCGAACTACGCTGGTTTGATTCTCACCACGTGTGAGATACGTAGGCAACCCTTGACGGGTCCAACCACACCTTTTTACGAAAATAGCCAAAAAATGTCAAAGTTTTGATTTTGTTATAAATAAGTCAGGTGATGCTATTTTTGTTTAAAACAAGCCGAATGTCCCTCAAAAGGATGTCGGAAGGCCGTTTTTGCAAGAATAGCCACTTTGAGTCATTTTAAATAATTTGCGGGCAAAACCTTGAAATATCCCTTGCGGAAATGCTGGAAGGCCGTATCCGCAAAATCAAGTTTAGGTCGTCAATCAACTTTACAAAAAAAAAAATAATAACCACTTTGTCAAATAAGCCATTACATGGCTGGTTTTTGATAAAATAGCCATAATTGGCATTAAAACTGTCACGACCCAATTCCCAAACCCGATCGTGATGGCACCTCTCGTGAAGACAAGGCCAGCCAGACCATCTCAGAAAACTACTTAAAGTAGTTAATCTGTTATATAACAGTTCGAATATGAATTAATCAGTATAAATACAACCCAATACAGCCCGACCGGGGTGTCACAAGTCACGAGCATCTAATGAGTAGGGACTCTACTATTGGGCCAACAAAAAATATATATACAAGATAAAACTGGAATTCAAAGATGGAATGTGGTGCCGCGAACGCTGGCGGTCACCTTGCTCAACTACCACAATATGGCCTTCGGTCCTGCTAATAACTCGTTACCGGATGAACAATACATGCAACTGCACGCAAGGTGCAGGGAGTAAAGTGAGTACTTCCAACTCAGTGGTAATAAGAGAGAATAATATCTGAGTGATAAGAAAACACATATGGGCATACCAAAATGCTATAAAAGACAGTACACCCCTTTGAGAAAAACCGTAATACTGTGAAAATCCTTTAGGAAATCTCAAGATCAGTTAAAAATCTCTTTTACAAATATCCCTTTTTCTCTTTCAACAGCCAAGCATATGAATGCTATATCAGTTAGAGCAAGTCGGCTCATAAATCGGCCACTTGGGCACAATACTCCTTAACATATAACATCAGAGTATCTGGTCAACAAGGCAAGTAACATTATGTATGCCAATGATATATAAATGCTAAATGTCATGTCACATAGTACAAACAAGAGTGAATGCATGAATGCAATGCAATGCATATGACCGCTACGACGCATAGCCCGATCCATTTGGGTACCCGCGC
This sequence comes from Nicotiana glauca, assembly GCA_026770625.1. Lineage (NCBI taxonomy): Eukaryota > Viridiplantae > Streptophyta > Magnoliopsida > Solanales > Solanaceae > Nicotiana > Nicotiana glauca. The sequence goes on along the minus strand of MU667032.1, from coordinate 20,321 downwards.
TCACTGTGGGGGTTCAGACTCCGAAGGAGCTCCTACAGCCCAAGCGCAATATCAATATCAATATCACACCGCTGCAGCATGCAGCTCGATCCATGCATGTATATGCATATGCACACATAACGCTCGAGGCCTGAAAGCCTCCTCACATCACTCTTCATGCCCTCTCATATGGCCCCTCGGCCTCAATCAGCCCAAAAATAGTCATAAGCCCCTCGGGCATTAGTAAAACAGTAATGCTCAGCTCAAACAATAGTTCAAATATCAGTTAAAACTCCAAGTTTGAGTAAACTACAGCCGAGTTCATAAAACAGTGTAAATCACATGGACTGAGTTCAAAAATATTTCAAATAGTGAGGGAAACAATGATGATAGTTCATAAAGAGTTCAAATAATCGGCAATAAGCCCCAAGTATGTCAATGAGCCCAAGTCATAATGATAACAACAAATCATTTACAATATCGCGGTAAAAACCAACAACCGTGACGGACCAAGTCAAAATCCCCAAATGTGCTCTACCCCACGCTCAGGTCCAGCATGCAAGTCACCACAATACAGCACTAAGATGTGCAAATCCGGGGTTTCAGACCCTCAGGATATCATTCCCAAGTATTACTCACCTCGAACCGGCAAAATCTCAAGCCCGCAATGCCTTTGCCCCTCAAATTGGCCTCCACGCGTGTCGAAACTAGCCAAAAACAGAGCGAATACATCACAATATGCAAATGGGATAATACCCAATCGAAAACAATCGAATTATAGCAAATACCTCGAAAATAGCAAAACCCGAGCCTCGGGCTCGCTTTCTCGAAAAATTATGAAACTTACATTTTTGGAATCCTCGTCTCGCCACGAGTCCGTAGATATAAAGTTCATCAAAATCGGAGTTCAAATGGGCCTCCAAATCCCAAAGTTTCATAGCAAAAGTCCAAGCCCTATTTTCTTCAATTTTGTACCCAATTTCAGAGAGTTAATGGATGAATCTTCGATAAAATCATGTATTTAACTCATAAAACTTACCTCCAATCGATTCCCAGTCGAAACCTTCTTACTTCCCGTCAAAATGCTCACAAGATGCTCAAAAATGGTGAAAGAAATGAGTTAGGTCGCTGGGGAAATGTCCTTAAAACATTCTGTCCAGGCCTAATTTTCCTTCATTGCGTTCGCGACCTCTCTCACGCGAACGCAAAGAAAAAAATATTTTTAACAGTCCAAATACCCTACGCGAACTCATGTCTGGCCACGCAAACGCGATGCACAACATCCCTTTCTCTACGCGGACGCGGCATCTTCTCCCGCGAACGCGCTGGTCAGGCTTCCAGGCCTACGCGAACGCGATAACCTTCATGCGAACGCGATGCACAAAAATTCCAGGCCCTCAAATTACTCTACGCGTTCGCGTCCATCACCATGCGAACACGATGAACAAAAGCCTGCAACACTTATAGCAGAAAAACGGATCTCAATACAAACCAAAATGGGTCCGTTTGACCACCCGAATTCATCCCGAGGCCCCCAGGACCTCAACCAAAGACACCAACATACCCCGAAACATCATACGAACTTGTTCCAATCATAAAAACTCATACAACAACACAAGAATCATCGAATTACCATGGATTCAAGCTTAAATTTTTCTTAGAACTTTCGAAACTCACATTCGATCAAAAACCCAACCAAACGACGTCCGAATGACCTGAAAATTTGCAGACATATCCAAAATC
>MU667031.1:87614-104141 GCA_026770625.1 Nicotiana glauca | reverse complement strand
TCTCGAAAAATTATAAAATTAACATCGCCGGCTTCCTTATCTCGCCACGAGTCTAACCATGTAAAAATCATTCAATTCCCATGTCATTTCGACCCTCAAATCCTTGATTTTATCCAAGAGGGTTTTCTACCCTTTTTCCAACAAAATTCTCCGATTAAACGCTAAAACTCGTAATAGATTCAAGTTATACAACCAAAATTTAGTTAAGAACACTTACCCCATTGTTCTCTATGAAAATCGGACCAAAAATCGCCTTAACCGAGCTCCAAATAGCCAAAAATAGGAAATGGGAACGAAGTCCCATTTCCAGAACTTAACCTTTCTGTCCAGGCCTATTTCCGCTTTTGCGGTCCAAATGTCGTTTCTGCGACTTCCGCTTCTGCGGTTTTCCTCATTTCGCCCAGGACCGCTTCTGCGGTCCATTTTTCGCAAAAGCGAGACCGCTTATGCGGTCCAATCGTCCGCTTCTGCGGAAGCTGCCCAATCCCCACGTTCCGCTTCCGCGACTTCTCGTTCGCTTTTGCGGAACCGCTTCTGCGGTCCATTTCCGCAAAAGCGAAAATGCCAGATATCAGAACCCTTTAGCAGTCCTAAAACCCAAATTACATCCCGTTAGCCATCCGAAATCACCCCGAGGCCCCCGGGACCTCAACCAAAAATACCAATACATCCTATAACGTTATTCAAACTCGCTCGAATCATCAAAATGCTAATGTTAACATCATAATCCTCAATTATGATCAAATCAAAGCCTAAATTTCTTTAAAACTTCCGAATTGCATTTCCGATCAAACACCCAACCAAACGATGTCCGAATGACCTGAAAATTTGCAGACATATCCAAAATCACCTAACGAAGCTACTGCAACTCTCAGAATTCCATTCCGACCCTCGGATCAAAATCTCACCTATCAACCGAAATTCGCCAAAATTCCAACTTCGCCAATTCAAGCCTAATTCTACACCGGAACACCAAATTCAATTCCGATTTCACTTCTAAGCCACAAATCACCTCCCGGAGCTAACCAAATCACCGAAATTCACATCCGACCCTCCTAACTATATAGTCAACTTCCGGTTGACTTTTCCAAAACAAGCTTCCTTCAATGAAACTATGTGCCTCATTTCCAACTAAAACCAATTCAATTCTATCCGATCAACTCAAATACTGCTATTGAAACATAGAACAACATAGTATGGGGGGAACAGGGCGGTAACTCACGTGACAACGGGTCGGGTCGTCACAGTCCTTTAAATCCCTAAATTAAAATTTCAAAATCTCAAGCCCTAGTTCATCAATTTTAGATTTAGTTTCCATGAATTTCTAGGTGGATTTCACAATATAATCGAGTTTTAAGACCAAGTTTCTTACCTCAAGTCGTTTCCTCTTGAATCCCTATTTCATTTCCTCCAAAAATCTCTAAAAATGAGTAGCCATGGGTGAAAATAGACCCACCTTCGCAAACAAGTTGATTTAAAAACATTCTGCCCAGGGGTATTTTTCTTCTATGCGATCACAGTCCCAGGCTCGCGATCGCGATGCACAAAATTCCAGATCCATATTCTTACCCTATGCGAATGCATAATTACCCCTGTGAAAGTGATGATGTATTTCCTCTAAGCTATGCGAACGCGGGCCACTAGACGCGAACGCGAAGAGCAAATGGCCTGACCCTCAATTCCTCCTATATGCGAACGCATATAGACCAATGCGATCGCGAAGCTTTACCTGATGACCCTCTGCGATTGCAACTCCTGAACGCGAACGCATTGAACAAAATTCCTGCCTCACAGACTACTTCTATGCGATCGTGACATCACCCCCGCGATCGCAGTGACCAAATTTTCTGCAACATAATTACTGAAAACCTGCAACTCCCAAGTGCCAACATTGGTCCGTTTGACCATCCGAAACTCACCCGAGGCCTCCGGAACCTCAACCAAAAGCGCCAACACATCCTAAAATATCATCCAAACTTGTTCCAATCCTCAAAACACTTCAAACAACACCAAAACCATCAATCCACATCGGATTCAAGACTAAGTTCTTTTAAAACTTTCGAAACACGCATTTGATCAAAAATCCAACCAAAACACCTCCGAATGACTTGAAATTTTTCAAACACATCCTAAATCACATAACGAAGCTACAGCAACTCTCGGAATTTCATTCCGACCCTCGGATCAAAATCTCACCTATCAACCGGAATTTGCCAAAATATTAACTTTGCCATTTCAAGCCAAATCCTTCCACGGACTTCCAAAATGCATTCTGATCACGTTCCTAAGTCATAAATCACCTAACGGAGCTAGCCAAATCATAAAAATTCCGATCCGAGCTCATATACAAATAAGTCAACCCTTGGTTAAACCTTTCAAATTCAAGGCTTTCAACTGAAACCGTTCTTTCAAATTCATTCCAAATTTTCCTGAAAACCAAAACCAACGATCTACATTAGTCATAATGCATTACACAGGGCAAGTCATGTCCAGAACTGGCGATCAAAGTGCAAAAGTTCAAAATGACCGATTGGGTCGTCACAATGATACTTTTCGTATATTTGATAGTTTCTATCGAGAACATATATATTACATTTTATTTTAAAATATAACTTTTAATTAGTCTAAAAATTAATATATAAGTTCTTTTATAATATTTCAAATCTATTCAATTTTCTTATAATTATTTTTGTATTACGCGCATTTATTTTGTGATCTATTGATAAAAATTTGGCTTTTAAGAACTTATAATAATTTGTATACTTTATGTAAGATCTTATTTTGCTGCTTGAATCCCTTTAATTTTAAACTCAATAACTCTTTAAAATCTTAAGTAAATTTTAGTTTTATTTTATATTTTAACTTACACCAAAATATAAATAGTCATACGTTATCTCAATTTACATATTTTTATATTTTATATTTTTTATTATAGTTTTTATCTCAATATTCTAGCTAACATGGAAGAATATCTATGATTGGATCAATATATAGATATAAATATAGATATAAATATAAATATAAATATAAATATAAATATAAATATATAAATTAGATTTTTCTAAGATCTATTCAGATTAAATATAAGATTCATTAAACTACTTCCATTAAATATGCCTCCATTTATAATTCAAATTTTTAATGTTGTCTTAAAATTGGCAAGTGGCTTCATCTTAGCTTGCCACTTGGCTTAACCACATGCTTCATTACTCTCCTTTTAATATAATACAGATATAGATATGTAATTTATATTTATAAAATTATTGATAAAATATTTTAAATTCTAATAATTATTTAAATTTAGTAGATGTAGGATTGAATGAGTTAGTGGGATAAGACTTTTCTCTCACTAAATTAAATAAATTCTATTTTTCTTTCTTTCTTTTTTCATATTTTTTTACTATTTTGCTTTCTAATTTAAAATCAAATTCTCTAAATTAGCTATTCCTTTTTGTCACATTTGATAGATCCTCATATCAGTAATCAAGTTCTTTTGTGTCTTATTTTTTTAAGTAAAAAATCCCAGAGACAATTATCGTAAGGTTCAAAACACGATCGACACTAGGTGAAATTCTTTTACCATTTTTATTTAATGCTATGTATTTTTTCAGGGAGTTCAATACCATATGACTTACGCCTAACCCACATATTATACGTTGTTCTCTCACCACTTTTTTGTCTCAATATTATATGGATATTGTGAGCACGTGATTTTTGCCCTATATATGAATTATTCCCAAAATTCAAACAAAATAATTTCTTTCATTATTTTACAATTTTGTGAATTTTGTGTCATTTTAGGATTAACTCATATGAAAAATATAAAAATATATTTGGCATTTGCATTTAGGATTTAATTTCGTATTTTAGGACTAATCAGGAGTTAAGTTGCTTTTAGAACAAATGTAAAGAAAATAACAAAAATAGTCCATTTTTACATTGTAATGTTGAATTTTGAATGTTAAACAATTTTAGGAATTAATTAGCTTAACTTCGAAAATAAATTAGATCTTTATGTTAACTTTGCATTTTTATAAAATCAGAAAATAGATACAAAACACAAATAAATAAAATAAAAAAGAAACAACTAAAAGAAGAGGAATTTAAATGGGAGTAAAACGTTGGGCCAAGTCTTGAATTAACCCACCCAGGCCCAATAGTTTCCGCCCCAATTCCAGCCCCAAATTAATCCCTACCCGGTCCAGTCCCACCATCGGCCTAAAACGGTGCCGTTTGGTCGAGATTAGATCCTGGCCGTCTAGGTTATTTGATCAAACGGCCAGAGATCAATCTCACCCCATATATATATGTCCGAATAACCCCCCCCCCATCGTACCCTTCCCATAACCCCTCTCCCAGAAACCCTAGCAGCCGCCCCTAAATTCCCCACCGCCGGCGATGGCAGCGCCACCGGCAATCCGCCCCAAAAATACACCCCTCGTTCCCTTTATCATCCTCTTTCCAAATCCGTCAATGGCTTCCCTAGGATCCCACCCTAGGCCATCGAATCTTGAAACGAAAATATTCCGGCCATGATACCATCTCATCCAAATGATACCAAATTTACACCATAAGACCGCTTGACCCTTCTCTATCAAACCCCCGTAATCCCATCCCTCGAATATGGCCGAAACCGTTCGAATATTGACTTGAATGTTTTCCGGCCAAAACCCTAAATGCTCCAAATTATACCAAATTGACACCCTATGATCCCCTCACCATCCTCATGAAGATCCCACCACCTAGGGCGTTCAAATATCACCGGAAATGGCCGAATTGGAAAATTGATAACTGGCTGGATTTTGTTTAGTGAGTTTCCATTTATTTTTAATGTTTGATTTTTGTTTAATTTTGTTTGGTTTCATGCGTGATTGGTGCATGTTTTCATTTAGTCACATGTTGATTTCTGCTTTCATTTTTATTATTTTAATGTCCTTTATGCTCTTTAGTGTTGATGTTAATTAGGTGAAATCCCGTTTAGTTCATGTGTGTTGGTTGTTTCGTTTGGTTTCATACAATAATTCATAATCCATCAGTATTTTGTTGATAATTGTCTGCAGCTTAGTGATTTGAATGGATAGTTTAATTGACTTCTTCAATTTTACTGCTCTCATTAGGTTATATGATTAATTCAGTGATTAAGAGTATTGGGTTGTAGTTAGTTTTCATTAGGTTGAAAGAGGTTGGGCATCAGTTGAGTCTAATTTGTTAAATTTCAGAATAAGTGGAAGTTTAGTTTAGGGAATCCAAATGAGGAAGAACCTACTAGAAGCTCCTAGAAGGTGTTTTAGTTAAAAGTTCAGATTTGTAGTGTATTAACTTGTGACACAAGTTAGAAAGCAGGGGACTAGCTGAATAAATAGATAGGGACTGAAATAGAAAATAGAAAATAAGGGCTGCCCTCATCTTTTCCTATAAAAGGCATGCCCTTTACCTTGAATAACAAGTTTTTGGACCTTCAAAAAACTCCCCCCCAAAAGGCTCTTTAGTTTACAGATTTGATTTTGAAATTCAACATTCAAAAATAAAATAAAATAATAGAAAACCTCCAAAATCTCAAAAAATACACTGTTACATTGAAATTTCTGCAATTCCAATTATGAATCCGAGCCTCTAATGCCCATCGGTTCAATTTCAAGTTGTTTTGGACTTATTCCAACTATTTTGATTTGTTTGTGGTTGCTGGAAACTTCAGAAGCTTTTCTAGTTTAATTTCAAGTTTGGATTTGGGTTCAAACGAGTTTATTTGACTATCTACTGGTTTTATTCATCTCTGATTATTCCTGGGCTGTTTTGGAGCTATTTCTGGATTGATTCCAAGTTATTATTGCTTGCTAAATTCGGTTTGTTGTCGTTGCTGATCTGACCTCCTTCTCTTGTTTTGTATTTTCGCTTCCAGGTACCTACTTGATCTTCCATAGCTTAAGAGCTAAGACAATTTGTAGCTGCAATTTTGATTGGAAATAATAGGCTGGTTTAAGGGTTTGAAATGCCTGTTTATTCATAGATGCTTAAGATGTTTTGCTTGTGCATGTATCAACTTTCATATTAGCTCGTGTAACAATATTTAGAACTCGGCAGATTGGAAGTAGACTGTTATAATTGGACTGTATAAAAGGTTTTATGTCTTAGTCACATTACTACAGCTATTTAGTATAATTTTAGAATAGTTCAGGGTCATTCAATGTATGATAGGTAGTAGATCCTAGCTATATTGAAACAGGTTAAACTTGTGTAAGTATTAAGTGTAATAACCATAATCCTGCGAGTTGATTATATTAAGTCAAGGACTGAACTTAGATTGCTTCAGGGTTCAAATTTGTTAGCCATGAAGCATTTCATTGAATCCAGTTACTATTTCTATTTGATTCAAACAAGCACCACAATGAGTGGATTTGTGGTGCAATTTGAGTGCCAATCATAGTAGTCAATTGTTCACACATTCATTCATTTATCTGTTCTTTTCGAAAATCAGTAAGAGATTGGGTAATGCAAATCAGATGTAAAGTTAGAGGGATTAATCGACAACTATTGGACCAAACATATTTAAATCTTTCTTTTTCGTTGTCATCCTCAATAAAACGACAGATCTCAATGTTGCTGTATCGGGCCAAGGTCAAATTTTAGCCCAAGTGAATATTGAGGATGAGGTTAATGTGGCAATATTAAAGATGAGGTTAATTTGGGCTTTCTCGTTAAGTAGCGTGCTTGAACTAAGAGGTCCATCTCTTGTTCAAATGTGGACTTGAACTTGAAGCCAAATTCCTTAATCACTTTAAATAATAGCAATTGATAAAATCGATCAATTAGGATTCTTTAGAGACAAATCAAATAGAAAATTATAGCTTGCTCTAAGATGGCCTTTAGATAATAAGATGAGCCTAGCCTCGCCAAATAAATGCATAAATATGCGGGGCCCTCATTAATTGCTTATATCAAAATACTTAGATTTCGGGATGGGCCGTCTAGCAAATTTCACGGCCTTCCCCAAAGATAATCACACGTAAGCCATTTTAGGCGCGTTTTTAATAATTTTACCTTCTTAAATACGGGTGTGCATTTCATGTGACCCAAATCCAAATCCTAAAACGTTGAATAAGAATGTGTCGAGGATCCGGGTGCATTTCATGTGACGTGATCCAAAAACATATTCTTAAACGACGTTCACCATCTTCATAATTGACTGAAAGCGGTAAATAATTCTAAATTGCACCATAGGTTTAACATGTATAAAAATCAGATTTTAGCCAAACATAGCAGTTGAGCGACCGTGTTAGAACCACAGAACTCGGGAGTGCCTAACACCTTCTCCCGGGTTAACAGAATTCCTTACACGGATTTCTGGTTCGCGACTGTTAAACAGAGTCAAACCCTTTCCTCGATTCAGATTCAAACAGGTGACTTGGGATACCATAAATCTCCTAATTGGCGACTCTGAATCTCAATAAAACAAATCCCGTTTCGATTGTTCTTTAATTGGAAAAATTCCTTCCTTTACACCCTTGCGGGTGTAGGAAAAATGAGGTGTGACAGCTCTGGCGACTCTGCTGGGGATAAGAACCCAAAACATTTTGTTCAGGGTTCAGAATTTGAGCTTAGATAAATTGTTGTATTTGGTTATATCTGATTTTCCTACATGTTTCATGCTTAATGTGCTAAATGTTTACCGCTTTGATATTATCTGAACTGTATATAAACTGTGCCGAAACCCTTCTCTTCTCACCTCCGGGGATGTGCTTACTGGTTGAGACTCCCTATTCTGTTAGTGTCAATACCTTGAAATAAGAAAGAGGCCGGACAAGTTACTAAGCCGGATGGCCTTTTGGTTCCTGGTACGTAGCCCCCTCCTCGACTCGAGTTGTCCGCTCGGGTACACAGTCTAGAACACATACCTAGCTTTTGAACTTAGAATAACTTGACTCCATGCCGGATCCCTAGTAGTAGCGCTTATTTGCATCACATGTATGTGACTTAGGGGACTCAACACAGGGGTTGGGTCCGTCTAGGACAGGTAATCTGAAATGAAAAGACCACCCTGATGCATCTTATGTGTTGCATGTACATCTATTTGTCTCGGACTCGCATGCTGACCGGCTTGAATATTTTAAAAAATTAGAAAAAGAGAGAAATAGCAGTGTAGAGAGTTAATTACCCGTTTTAGAAATATGACCAATGTCAAACTAAAGTTGAAACTCTGCCGAATTTTTGAGGGAAAAAAAGAAGGAAAAGGAAAAAGGAAAATTTGTTCTTACAAAAAGAATGGTTTGTTTTATTTGTCAATAAAAAAGAAAAATAGTTAGTTTATTTGCCCGAACTACGCTGGTTTTATTCTCATCGGGTGTGAGATACGTAGGCAACCCTCGACGGGTCCAACCACCTCTTTTGTAAAAATAGCCAAAAAATACCAAAATTTTAATTTTTATCCAATAAGTCGGGTGACGCCATTCTTGTTGGAAAATAAGCTGAATGTCCCCAAAAGGGCGTCGGAAGGTTGTTTTTACAAGAACAACCACCCTGAGTTATTTTAAAACGGTTTGCGGGCACAGCCTTAAAATCTCCCTTTCGGAAGTGCTGAAAAGCCGTATTTGCAAAACCGAGTCTTTGTTTTATTAAAATAAATATTTTTGAAGGATGGCTACTTTTGATTCTTTTTAAGTCAAAATAAGTCATTACATGGCCAGTTTTCCTTAAATAGTCACAGTTGACATTGGAGCCTTCTTAGTCTTGCGCAGGCCTGTAGCGATGCCGAGTGATGCCCCATGGGCCCCAGGATGTGAAGATTTGATGTACTCTTTATCTAGTTTTAATCATCGAGTTTGTAGTTTGTTATTTTGAGTCTGCTTTTGTAGTTTCCCTTCAAGAAAAACAAAATTTAAAAATCCCAAAAATATCCCTTTAATTTTGCACTTATTTGCAAGAACTACGCTTGCTCTGGTTCATGCGGGGTCATGATACGTAGGCAATCTACATAGGATTCGACCATAACCAAAATAAAAGAAAAAAACAGAGGGAAAGAAACGAGAGGAAAAACCATGAAAAGGCAAAAGAAAAAGAGCGAAAAATCAAGAAAGGAAGAAAATAGGAACGAGAGAAGACAAAGGCAAGAGTGAAAAAGAAAAAAAAAAGAAAAAAAGAAAAAAAAACAATAAATAAAGAGAAAGTTTACAATTGGGAATAAGGGAAAAGCCGGGATGACGCATGCGACCGATCAAAAGCTGTTACCAATATGTTAAATGCCCTAACGCTAACGTGGTGGTTCATTTTGTCATGTCATTCCAGAAAGGTGGTTCGTTTGTGGTTTTAAAGCGGTAATTCTTTATTGCAACACAAGGACAAAAGGCAATGGCGAACGACAACAGAACTGAGTTGGTTGATACCGGTGCTCGACATCAGTTGGTTGAACGGGATAATGGGTTGGGTGAAGAGGTGCGGATGTTAAGACAACACATGGAAGACATGTACCAAGCCTGGATAACTGGGAAGGTACCACCCCTGCCACCACCGATTTTTCCAGATGCTGCCCTTACCCAAGCTCCAAACACAGCGCCAAATGATCCTCCATATTCCCCAGATACACCCGCTTATCACAATTTTCCCAGTTACCCTAATAACTCCATCACTCATCCTCCAGTTACATCTCCCCGAAATTACTCCCATGTCATATCCATTACCCCAAACAATGAATACCCACTCAAAGCTCACAATACCCAATATCACCCCCAGAGGGTGCCCGCAAGGTCCTCAATTAATACTAGAAGAGCTTCCGGGATGGGCAACTTCGTGCTAGAAAATAAAGGGTTACGGGAAGAGAAGAGCGAGATGGGTTACCCAGGAAGTTGAGAAGCACAGAACAGTCCTTCAGGGACAAGCGAAGAGTGGAAGGCCAGGGCAGCATGCCCGCAGGGTTTAAAGTACCAAAATTTAACTTGTACGTTGGGCGTGGAGATCCGGTGGCCCACCTAAGGGTCTATTGCAACGAAATGAGGATTGTTGTGGAGAAAGATGAAGTAATGATGGCATATTTCAGTGAAAGCCTAACTGGGGAAGCCTTGGACTAGCATACCCGTCAAGATGTTGATAAGTGGCTTACATTGGGCGACATGGCTCAGGATTTTGTCCGATATTTTCAGTGTAAATCGAGTGTTACATCAGACCGCTCCTCATTATCTAAAATGAAAAAGAAGCCGGAGGAAATATTTAATGAGTTTGGGCTCAGATGGAGGGAGCAAGCTGCTCGAGTCAGTACTCCAATTAACGAAGAAGAAATGGTCAAGCTTTTTCTACAGGCCCAGGGACCCACCTACTATAGTCATTTGATCTCGGCCCTGGGAAAGCCTTTCAATGACATGTTAAAAATGGGGGAGCTAGTAGAAAAAGGAATCAAGTCAGGTAAAATCATGAGTTGTTCGGAATCCATTCAGAACGTACCAGTAAGCTTGGTTAGAAGAAAGAGGAACAGAAAAGACGATCCGATAGGTTTTCCTAATCAATACCTCCAGCCTCGACATCGTCCCCGTGGTTATCCTTGTGCATCAGATGACCCTCCCCGATGCTACTTCTCTCCACAGAACTCCCAAAGTCGCACATCACATTCTCGGTACCCAGCTCAAAATAATGCCCATCTACCCCCGCGAACTTACCAAAAACACCCCAGATCAGGTTTTCGGCCCAATCCAGCATTTAAGAATGAGAGGTTACGGAAGAAGAAAGCCCTCACTCCGTTGGGAGAATCATATGCCAGTCTGTTTCGGAGGTTAAGGACATTGGACACGTTGAAGCCGATTCAGATAAAAGCGCCAAACCCTCCTCCAAAGAAGTTCAATCTTTCTCAAAAAGTGCGCATACTGCTCAGGTGCCCTGGGGCACGACATAGAGAAATGTTGGAATATGAAGAATGCAATTCAGAAGCTTATTGATGCAGGTGACATCGTTGTGCAAAGTCCAGATGTAGCAAACATTGGCCAAAGTCCATCTTCTGTGCATTATGAGATGCATATGGTGGGTGTGATTGATCATGAGAATGAGCCGGCAGAAGAAACCCAGAAGCAGTTTGCTCAGAACAACTTAATGGGAACTTGTGGAAATTCTAGCAGGCTTGGCATGAAATTAGTGGCTAAGACGTCGTGCTGGGTAATTGGGAAGACGCTCCTTCTATCCTTTCACTTTGCCTTGTTCATCTGGTCATAGTAGCTTGTGTAGTGCTGTCTAGGTTTGTTAAAAGATTGTAACTAATCTAGTTTGCTTGTTTTGTTGTTTAAACCCTTTCACCGTCAGTCTAATGCAATTCTCTGTTTCCCGCCATTTCCAGTTCATTTTATTTAATTCCCTTCTCCTTTTACAATTCTTTTCATGCTGGCTCTGGTGACATGACATGCACGCTTAATTCTCAGCCTGGTTTTTAAATATCAGTTTAATAATGAAGCAATGAAATAACGTTGACAATGTAAGGACGTTCGAGAGAAATAAGTAAAGGCATTATGAGATCACTTCAAGCCCAAATCAAGTGAAATTAGGGGCAGATAGAACATAAAGAAATATTGTTGAAAAGCATCATCGGTTTGAAGCCAAAGGCAAGTTTGCCCAAGTTTGTATTATGTGTGTTTTCCTCAGCTTGTTTAACTGTGTAGTTTGTACTTGGCATGTTTTGGAGATTGGAATGACGAAGGCATTTTATTCTGCTATCCAAACACTTTATCCTTTGTTACCCCTTCGAGCCTCAGTTATTTTCTTGCAGACCCCTCTTTCGGAATCAATAATAAAACTTATACGCCCCAGTGGGGAAAGTAGGTGGAGAGACAAGAGAAAAATAGTAAAAAGAAAGGGAAAGAAAAAGACATGAAATGAAGAGAAAAAGAAAATAAAAGAAAAGAGGAAAAAGAGAAAAGAAAAGAAAAAAAAACAAAATAAAGGACAAGAAAAAAAGAGAAAGAAAAGAGAAAAGCAAGAAAAGAAAAGAGAAAGAAAAGAATGAAAAGAAAATGGAAGAAAGAAAATATCACCACAACAAAAGTAGTCGCCTGAACTACGTTTGACTTGATCCCGAAAGGGTACGTAGGCAGCCTCTCTCTGGGATTCAGTCACACCGAAATAAAAGTCCCAAAAGTCCCCTGAAAAGAAACTGTGGCAGAAGTTGTGGTTGTTGTTGCGAGAAGTCTGATTCTGAAAGTTGTAATGCTGACCCACGTTGAATTGTTTTTGAGCCTTTGATACCCTTCTTTCTATCCCCGTCCAAAATCCTGCATTACGGTCCAAAGAAAGACCTTCTGATCAGTCTTCAAGAAAATGCCAAGTCAAGCGAGCAGAGGTAAATCATATCAGGGGCAACACTCCAGTCCAATCAAGGGGAATGAAGAATGAGGGAGTCTTGTTTATGAGAACCCCCGTGGGTGAACAAGGTGATGAAACTGAGAAATAAGAAATGAGAGACTCTTATTGGTGAAAACCTTCACGGGCACCATAAGGCGACGATGAGTTGAAAGAAAGACCAAAATGAGAGAGGCTTGATGGTGAAAACACTTCGGGCACTACAATTCGAATAAGGATTGTGAATCAGATCGGCCAAGCGGAGCATTGAAGCCCATGTTTCCCGTCAAAAGGTACAATAAGAGCCGAACATCAGATTTGCTAAACAGAATAGGCCGCAGGTGCATGCCAAGGTCATTAGAGTCGGTATACACATTCGATAGGCTTCTAATTTGTAGTTTTCCTGTTAGGAACCATCTCTTTCATTGTCCTATTATATTCCTTTTATCCCATTTACTTCCTCCTCTTGAGTCTGTCTGGTCATAAAAAGTGAGAAATGACTTTAAAATTTGCCACCAGCTTTCCAGTTGCACAAAACGGGATCTGGGGAACACATCCAGGCGTCAAGCCAAGAGGAAACAACATGCCCAATGAGCTGGACCCAATCAACATACTTTGGAATTCGTGTGAAATACAAGAACGGGGTTTTATACGTATCAATGTATGAACAATGCAACAAATGAAGGGTTAGGTTGGACAGATCAAAGGTATTTCCTGTGATAGGATTGACAAAAGGGTGTTAAACTAGTGACAAGCAAGACCTTACAAGCAGAAGTCAAAGTTATCATAGCAAATGGGGTAACTGTAGACCTCAAGGACCAGACCAGGGGTTTAAGTCAAGAAAGAACAACATACATCTTGAGTGGGTGGTAATTGACGTGCTTTGGGATTCGTGTGAAGTACAAGGGTTTGGTACGTGTCAATTCAGGAACAATGCAACAAATAGAGGGAGTTAGGTGAACGGATCAAAGGTATTTTCGGTGAAACATGAAAGGTTTGGTACATATCAATTCATGAACAATGCAACAAGATGGAAGGTACTTGGTGAACGGAGCAGAGATATTTTCTATGCTAGGATTGAAAAAAGGTGTTGGACCAGTGACAAGCAGGGTCTTCAAGTGGAAATTAAAGTTATCAGGGCTAGTGGAGGAACAATAGATCCCGAGGCCAAGGACAATGATTTAAATCAGGAAAGAACAACATGCGTGCTGAGTTGGTAACAATCAATATACTTGGGAGTCCATGCGAAACACAAAGGTTTGGTAAATGTTGGTATGAGCGGTGCAACAGATAAAGGGTGTTGGGTCTGAACGAGAAGAGGTATTTTCTAGGTTAAGGTTCACAAAAGAAGTGGTTAGTCCAGGAACAAGCAAGGTCTTCAAATGGAAATCAGTTATCATGACAAGTTAGGGAGCAACAGACCTCAAGGCCAGGGCCGGTGGTTTAGATCAAGAAAGAGCAACATGTACACTGAAGATGGTAACAATCAACATGCTTTAGGGACCATATGAAACACAAAGGTTTGGCAAATGTCGGTATGAGCGGTGCAACAGACAGAGGGTATTGGGTTTGGACGAAAAGAGGTACTTTCTGGGAAGTGGTTAGTCCAATAAACAAGCAAGATCTTAGAAGGGAATCCGTTATCATGACGAGTGAAGGAGCAATAAAAGTTGGGGAGATGTCAATCCATGCAATACAACAAATAGAGGATATCGGGTCCGGACGGAGGAGGCATTTTATGTGATGAAGATGACAGAGAAAGGGGTCTAGTTCGGAAACAAGCAAGGTCTTCAAGTGGACATCAATCTTCTTGGGAAGCGAAGGGGTAGCCACCCTCAAAGTTCAAGACCACAAACCGACCACCCCATTTTAAATTCATAGGTTTTCTTTGTTTGAAACAGGAACAAAAGCAGTGCAAGAAAGTCGGTGCAATAATATGAAGGAAATGAAAGGAAGAAAAGGAAGAAGAGGAAATCCAACAAAAGGGAAGTTTCTCAAATCCTTGCCCTTGCCTGTCTTGCTAATGTGCATAAAATGCTGCCATCGCTTTTCACATTTTCCTCCTAGGATAAAAGTCCTAGTCTGATGGATTTTCCTCCATTTAGACAGTTTTAGTCTGATGAGTTTTTCTCCTAAGATAGAAACCCTAGTCTGATGAACTTTCTCCTAGGATTAAAATCTTAGTCTGATGAAACTTTCTCCTAAGATAACAAGATAACAAAACCTAGTTCGATTAATTTTCTCCTACGGTCTGCATCTTAGTCTGATGAATCGTTCTCCTAAGATAGAAAACCTAGTCTGATGAAATTTCTCCTAGGATAAAAAATCTTAGTCAAATAGTTTTACTCACAAGAGGCGTACAGGTCAATCAAGTCTTTAGTTTTACTCTCACCGTTGCATCGATAGCTTAAGTAACAACTCGCAAGTCTGCCTAGCCACCAAACTGGGGCAGAAAATTTTTTTTGTTTGTTTATTTTGTTGTAGTTAGGAGCCCACCTGGAGAACAAGGAAATACATTTCAAGTTCAGCAATCAGGAGCCCACCTAGAGAATAAGGGAATACTTTTCAAGCTTCAGCAGTCAGGCGCCCACCTGGAGAACAAGGGAAGTGCAATTCAAATTTTAGCTTTTAATTTTTAATATTTGATAACATGTTGTACCCAGTTACCAAACTGGGGCAAAAAAATTTCTTTGTCTGTTTATTTTTTGCAGTCAGGAGCCCACCTGGAGAACAAGGGAATAATTTTCAAGTTCAACAGTCATGCGCCCACTTGGAGAACAAGGGAATACTTTTTCAAGTTCAGCAGTCAGGCGCCCACCTGGAGAACAAGGGAATACTTTTCAAGTTTCAGCAGTCAGGCGCCCACTTGGAGAACAAGGGAAGTATAGTTCAAATTTTAGCTTTTAAATTTGTAATATTGGATAACATGATATTTCCAGCCACCAAACTGGGGCAGAAAATATTCTTTGTTTGTTTATTTTGTTTCAGTCAGGAGCCTACCTGGAGAACAAGGGAATACTTTTCAAGCATCGCAGTCAGGAGCCCACCTGGAGAACAAGGGAATACTTTTCAAGCGTCAGCAATCAGGAGCCCGCCTGGAGAATAAAGGCACATATTTCAAATTTCAGTAGTCAAGCATCACTCGGAGGAATGGCAAAACATCGCCAATCACAGTTCGCGGCAACAACAAGGATTCCATCGGAAGAATACAAGTTCAAGGCAACATAAGAGCAAGTTTGAAGACATAGATAGGAACCTTTTGTAATTCATAGATCATAGCTTAGGCTAGCTTCTTTTTATTTTGACATGGTGTGATAAGGAGGTCAGCGAGCAATAGCAGCAGCAACAACAACAGCAGTTAAATCACAGCTCCTCGTAGTCCCAGCTACCAAACCTTCCCGAACTACACTGACCTGATTCCTTTTTAGCCAAGGATATATAGACAACCTCCGAAGCAAGGCACGGTCAACTCTTTCAAAATGCTTCACACGGAATATTCAAACGGGCAAAAATCGCTCGTATTTGCTCACTTATCTTTGCCCGAAAATCTTTCATGTTTCCGAGCAAAGAGGGGCAGCTGTGAGCACGTGATTTTTTCCCAATATATGAATTATTCCCAAAAATTCAAACAAAATGATTTCTTTCATTATTTTACAATTTTGTGAATTTTGTATCATTTTAGGATTAATTGTTTGCATTTGATTTGTGCATTTTAATTCATATAAAAAATATAAAAATACAGTTGGCATTTGAATTTAGGATTTAATTTCGTATTTTAGGACTAATTAGGAGTTAAGTTGCTTTTAGAACAAATGTAAAGAAAATAACAAAAATAGGCCATTTTTACATTGTAATGTTGAATTTTGAATGTTAAACAATTTTAGGAATTAATTAGCTTAACTTCAAAAATAAATTAGGTCTTTATGTTAACTTTGCATTTTTATAAAATCAGAAAATAGATAAAAAACACAAATAAATAAAATAAAAAAGAAACAATTAAAAGAAGAGGAATTTAAATGGGAGTAAAATATTGGGCCAAGTCTTGAATTAACCCACCTAGGCCTAATAGTTTCCGCCCCAATTCCAGCCCCAAATTAACCGCTACCTGGTCCAGTCCCACCATCAGCCCAAAACGGCGCCGTTTGGTCGAGATTAGATCCTGGCCATCTAGGTTATTTGATCAAATGGCCAGAGATCAATCTCACCCCATATATATATATATAT